>WUQG02055904.1:0-10148 GCA_011317285.2 Androctonus mauritanicus | reverse complement strand
TACCCGAGACTCGAATCCGGTCTCCAGCGTGGAAAACCGAAGCGTTTCCACGCAGCCAATCTGGCCAACTACTTGGATTAGGTTAGGTTTGAATGGCCCAACACCGGGGTCTCCGGCCCCAGCATCCGGTCTATGGCCCCTGGTTCATTCGGGTCCCCGCCCTATATTTGGGTTGGTGGCCCAACTATAGTGTCTCAGTATTTTATAGGCCCCTGGTCCCCATTTGGTTCCTTAGTTTATGTAACATGCTGCTAACAACATCCACGACTATTTCTTAATGGGAAATATAATAAGTGCCGCTAGAAATATAACAAGTTAATTAAACATAATAAACATCTGGTATTATTGAATTCATATTACAAGTTAATTAAACATACAGTGTTTAGTTTATTAGACGTTTATTAATATAATCTGT
This sequence comes from Androctonus mauritanicus, assembly GCA_011317285.2. Taxonomy (NCBI): domain Eukaryota; kingdom Metazoa; phylum Arthropoda; class Arachnida; order Scorpiones; family Buthidae; genus Androctonus; species Androctonus mauritanicus. Next base: position 9,733 of record WUQG02055904.1, on the reverse strand, counting down.
GTTTATATTACAGGAATAAATTAATTAACTAGATACTAAAAATTAATAAATAAAAATAATATAATCTTTAATAATAATAACAATCATTTGTCTTCCGCCAAGATCCTTTCTAGTAATTGCATATTTTTACCAGTAATGCACCTCGTTTGCATGCAGTACTTCCTTTCTGCTGTTCTGGCGGTCTGGTTTATCTGTCATAATAAGTGATAAATGATCACTCAATTTTACATTTTAATAAATTCAGAAAGAAATAATTTCAGTCAGTTGTTATTCAATTAGTCTGATCATATTTCGATAAAACATTTCATGAAATGAGGTTTGAAATAACAAATGAAATAAATGCATGAAATCATTTCCCGATTAAAAAATTCTTCCTGGAGACAATACAATGATGATCGGTAAAAATGATCAATTTTTCGATAGATATAGTACAAAATATCTTAGCATTACAAATTTCAATGTTCTTCCAAGTAAATCTTTTTCAAATCGAAGAGCGGAAAAATTATTGACTCGTAAATTTGTGACCCTCCTGGAAATTATGAATGTTGTATTAAAGAACAATTAAACGACTGAAACTAGAGCAAGAAATAAACATACAAATAATCAAAACCAAATTTTTTTCTAATATATTTTCAAACTATGCTCGAGAAACGTCGGGCAGATTTTGTTAGTATATCATATTTTTCTATATTATGCATCGTGTAATTTTATTACGAATTATAATATATGCAGTACGCCTACTCTAATACTGTTTCGACATACAGTTATTTGAATGATTTTTGTTATGTATAACTTGCGATGATATGTTATGAAACATGATAAAAACGAGTTTAAAAACTACGAAAATATTCATTAAAGATATATTTCCTTACATGTAAGTCTATAAAATACCAAAAATATGGTTTTATACATTTTAATGATAATAAAAGATAATGTAAATCATAGTGGATAGCATTAAGATTTAATAATTGAATATTGTTATTACCGAATGAGATATACAGTGTAACTCAACGGGTAGAGTACAATTACAATTCTAACGTAAGTACTGTATATTGATTTACTGTCAACTATATGTTTGGTCTATGAATAATCGCTGCAAAAAATTCAGTTCGTTGAAAGTTAATACTGTATATAGTTATTTCATAAACAATATATGATAAATATTTAGGATTATATCGATCACACTAAGCGAAAGAAAATAAAACACTGAATTTAAATATTGATAAAAAATATCAAATAATATTTTATTTAAATGCTTATGATTAAACAGAAATCTTTCGGAGAGAAATACAAAAGCTTGAAAGTTATTATAATAAATATATATACTCTCTTGCAGAAATACTAAATTCAATGCAAGTAATTCTAATATTTTAAAGTAAAAATATTTAAAGTATTTTTTACATAAAATGTATACAGATGAATAACTGTACAATCGAAATATATTCACATACTGTATAATTAAAATTATGAAAAATTGAACAATGATAAAATTTACAATAAATATAATGAAACCTCGGTAAAATATAACTTTTATTCTACACAGATTTTTTTCTTAACCAAGATTCATTTTTCAACCATTTGCTGACAAAATATATTTCGCGATTTCTTTTTAATACTTTAATCTTACATTTAGCTAATTTTTTCTTTAATATCTTTGCTTCTGAATCTGTTAATTCGTTCATATGATTCCCGCAAATAGCTTCAAACTGAAAATAAAAATTAATCGTTTGATGATGAGAAACTTATAAATTATATCTTTGAAATAACAAAATGAAATATTTATACAGTGAGAGCCCATATTCGCGAGAATTACACTCTTGGAAAATATCAAGAATTTGCGAACTTAATGAACTTATTGAAAAGCTAATGTGTGCTCTTGAGTTCTAAGATAATCATTTCTCAGGTTCTATTTTTTGGATTAAAGTATCGCTAAACTTTCATCATACCTAAGCGAAGAAATATCACTAGAACATTCACTTTGATTATCATTAGAGTGGTTTAGAACCTCTATAATGATAATCAAATCTATCAAGATTATACTGCTAGCGATAAAGTTATATGTTGATTATGTATGTAACTAACAATTAGCGTTGAGATGAAAGAACGGGGAGATACTGAACCTAATCAAATGTGAGTCCAGAAAATTGCAAGAGTTCTCGCATCTAAGCTGATTCTATTCTCAGTGGCGGAACTACAATGCGTTTGACTCCGCAACGCGGGGGTTCCAGAATTATAGGGGCACAAATCCTTTTTGTATTTTCTTTATCTTCTTTTTAAATTAATACAATAAAAATTAAATGCACCATGAAAAAAATGAATCATTCATTGAATCAGAGCAGTACAGCGGTAGGAGCAGTAGCAAAAATATGGAAATAAAAGATGCGATTAGAAAATTTGCAAATTTAAAATCCAGAAGGAAGAATTTTAAATTAAAATATATATATATATATTGATAATTTTCAATTGTGTTTTCAATGATGCAAGTTTGTTCTTTTTTTTTTTTTTTGTTATTTTCTAATAAAAATATCTAGATAAAAATTTGTTGTTTTTTTGTGATAAATATTTTGCGGGGGGCCAAAAATTTTAAGTTCCGCCACTGATTTACCTTCCGTAAATAATTATGGTCAATCAGTTAAAAATGGCGAACTGTAACAGTATATAAACGAATTTATATTCGTCAAAACTAAAGATGATTAATAACATTTTATTGGCGATAAGCATTCGATAATAGATTGAGTTCGCGAATACAGTATTTACTGTGCACCATTTCAAATTTATAAATAATCGTGAATTCAAAATTTCGCTATTCTGTATTTAATGTCATAATAATTTATCTTAAAAATCAATATTTAAATGTACTCTCTTGGAATAGAATTTTTATAATGCATAATTTTATAATTAATAAATTCTTAAATAAGATATATAAAGATGTTAATTCTGAAACAAAACGTTTACGGAATAAATTATGAAAAATCAGTTAATTGAGCAAAATTATTTTACATGGCTAATATAAGAGACAGTAAATTTTTATTTGATTGTTATTTGATCATTAGATGATTGCTCTTTGATCAGAAATTCATGATGAATAAGAATATAAAAGAATTTTTAATGTGTAATCTTCTTATCACATATCGTGTCGATGAATGTATTCTGACTCCAACTGCGTGGGAATATAGTTCTCTTAAACATTAAACACAAGTGGAGCAAGTTTTTAAGCAATAATTAGCGATTACATAACTAAAACGAATAAATTTTGGATTTCGCTCTTTTGTAAGATTTGATAATATAACATTTAACCACTATATGAGTCAAATTTAATTGGTTAACTTTTACAATTCTTAATAATAATTTTAGAATTTCATTTTATGCACACAGTAACATCATGAAGTTATTATTAATTAGTTATAGCTGTGAATCTCTTATTCTTTTTATTAAAACAACGGACTTATTTTAATTAAGTATTCTATTCAAACGTATAACTGCTTTATCAAGATAATATAGTTAAAATCTAAGCGCCGACAACAGTATGTTAATCATTAAAAAACTTTTTTTAATGATTAAACTATTGCTGCTATCGGTACTTAGATTTTAACTATATTAAGTATTCTGTTACAGTACTGATAAATTTTTGAAATTTTACAATTAAAATTACAATATAAGTTTTCTGTTCACTATAAATTATTTATAAATGCTTATAAATACGACTTACTTCATTGAATATAACTTCATTTTCAAGAAATGATTCCATATATTTTAACAATTCTTCTAATTGGTAAACACTGTTGAATGGAAATGATTAAATATATTATAATAAAGGGAAAGTTTATTTTATAAAGTTATTTGTAGTTATTGAATCATTATTAAAATAAATTCTATATAAAATATAAACTATATTTTTAGTTCCCAAGAGAAAAGCATTGATGAAACCACTCGCTCATCGCAAGAATTGACTGCAGATCCAGTAAAACGCAGGCATGCGTTGCTGAATATGCAGTCAATTCTTGCGATTATGCAGGCATGCTTTAACCCAACTGTTGAGATGTTGAGAACCGTTGCCATGAGTACGCAATAATTATAATTTGATGATTACTATATTATAATTAAACAGCGAACATAGAGGAACATATCGCTGAATGTATTGCCATTTAAAACAAAAGAAAAGACGGTTTATTTTTTCCCATTATGTGAAGATAATAGTTTCTATCTTATATTCTCTCTGGAATTTGTAGATATACACTTGGATTAAATTTTCACTAATTTACTTTTAGTGTTATTCAAAATCGAATAAGCGAATACAGTAGTATGTATTAGAACATATTGAAGAATCAGTACTAACAAATCAACAATTTACAATCGATTAGGCACCAACTGGTGGAAGAATGATACTGTTAATGAACTATCTCTTTAAATTATATTATTGATCTCTCTAAATTACAATATTAATATTGATAAATTAGCGTTATTTATTTATTACATTAAGTTTAATTCTCTGATCAAGCTATTATAACAATTATAACAGACAAGCTATGTAAAATTAATCTCATATTCTTATCTAGTTGCTAATTTTCGTTCATCATCATGTTTTAATTTTGTATGATTTCTAACTTCCTTCTTGGATACAAAAGCAATACGTTTATTACTTTTGCTACATTTTATTTTTTTGATGTTTATATTAATAAATCATACCATGTTCCGATATGGAACTACAGTAATACAAATGGAAAACTCATATATTGCAATATGATATTTTTGAGACGAACAGTAATATCAGTTTGAAACTTGAACTATGAGAAAATCAAATGAATACTACATATTGTACATAAAATAATACGATGCCAGTCTTGTTATCATTGAATTTCTAAGTTAAAATTGTGATAAACTGCACTCCTTAAAAAATAGATTTTTATATGTTAAGAGAGTTTAAACAATATATAAAAAAGAAATAGTTTAAACAAAAATAGTATTAAGTTAAGTAAAAACTTAATAATCACTTGTGAAAATCAAAAAAGAATAAAGAATAATTCTATTCAAAATATCATAAATTATGCTTTAATTTTATCGCAATATTTTTTCGGGGTATTTTCAGTTATAAAAATTAAATATTTATTTAAAACTTCAGAGAGCTATGATTTATAAAAATACTTACTTTGTTATTTCTTTAAAATGATTATCAAAGAATTGAAGAAATTCAATCCATAGATTTTTATTTTCAAATATATTTTTGAAGAATTGAACAACATCGAGTAATTTTTCTGTTGCAAGAAATATGTCTAATAATCTAACAATAATAATAATTTTTATTAAATATATTATCATATATATATAGAAATAGTATTTTTTCAATAAATAGCGAAAGATTATATTCAAATTATAAATACTGTAAGTTTTAGCATGGAATCTGTTTTGCCATTCCTGAATTATTATTTATTAGAAATTTTAAAAATTTAACTTACCTTGTAAATAACCTTGGATCTTTCGTACAAAATAATGGCAGAAAAAAATATTCATCTTTTGTTTCTATATACAAATCATAAATAAACTCCCAATCCTCTCTTGAACCAAATTTTACAATTGCACAAAAATTAATCAAATCTAATTCAGAATTTCTGTAATAAGTTTTAATATAATATATACATAGAATAAATATATAAAACTATATATATATAGAACAAAAATATTTGTAAATATATAGTAATTAATAAAATTTGTATTAAGGATAAAATATTTATAAATTTTTTTTTTAAGAAATAGAAACTTGAATTAAAATAAACTGAACAAATTTTTCTTATTCTTTATTTAGATCACGAATAAATAGTAATATAACACATCGAAAAGATAGAAACAAAACAATTTTATTGATGTTTTCTCGCGGATATACATAATAGTCTAGTCTTCGAATGATAAAAATCCGAAAACTTCATGAACTCAGTATTAAAAATATCGTTTTACACATTGATATGTTTAAGACCAGATTTGATTATCAATAAAAACATTGGAAGCATTATGTTGGAACACATTCCATCTAGCGAGTCAACCCCTCGCGTGTGTTTATGTTTTCTAGTCCCCGTCTCAACATCTGGTGTAAGTTAATTCCTTCTTTAATTGTTCTTGTCTTTAATTGTAATTCTGTTGTTCTTGTTAGAATAAAGTGTCTCTTCTTACAGTTAACACGTGTTCTTTTCTCTTCAACATATCCCTACATTCGATAGCAAGATCATCGGTATAATCTGTTCTCATACAACAACACATTATCCCAAAGATCTTAAAAAATAACTCATGCTGATATATATATATATATATATATATATATATCTTTTTCTAGAAAAAAAATAGTTCAAATCGGAAATTAATCCATGGGTAACAATATCTATGATTTGAATTAATTATTTAATCGTTAGATTTATAATTTAATTCTCTTTCTTGATTATGAGTTTCAAATTTGTCATACTAGAGACACAATACGTGAATTATTTTAACTAAAACGTTTACTGATTATTTGCATTGTTCTATACTTCAATATACTGTAATTACATTTATTATTTTATATCAATAATTAGTGAATATTTAGTGCTAATGGAAGCTGTATAAAATCGTGAAAGTTAAGAATAGTTTAATTTTAAATAGTTTATCACGTTGAAATTAAATCACAGAATATAATAATGATTGAATGGACATAATCAAAAATTTTAAAATCAAATTAATCACATAACCCTAAGAAAAACTGATCCATATTCATTCTTGTAGAAAAATATTTTTCAAGAAGTCACCTGATTAACATTTCCATATACAGTCGATTCTCCTATTCGATTATTCGCGAACTCCCACTGAGCGGCAAAAATACTGTTACCAATGTAAACTCTCTCTCTCTCTCATAAAAGAAGTTGTTTGCTATTAGATGTATTCTCTGTGTCATTCTGCAGGAAAAGTGTCATTATCTATCCTTGATCACTCTATACCGCAGGTAGCACAGAAGAAAATGTGATCTTATACTTGAACGCAGCCTCAAATTTAGGAGCCTAACTTTCTGCGCATTTGTTCCTTACGCCGAGATTTTAGAAGGTCTGAGGCAAAAAACGATGTAGACAAGGCTGACACAATTTTTCAACGCAGTTCAGAAAGACAATGTGTCAGCTGCCACACAAACATCCTGCAACATCAAATAATTACCTATCAAAAATGATAATTTATTTACTGCATTGTTTAATATTTTAAAACACTAACTAACAAGTAAGATTATTATAATTATAATACTGTATATATATTGTAAGTACTGTAATATACATTAAATAAGATGTACTTAAACAGAAAAACACACACAAAGATGTTGGGAAGAAAGATATTCAGGAACCTAACTCTATATTTCTCATAGGCACAATGGTTCAATATTAGCTAATTCAGTATTCGCGAAGAATTTACAGAACGCAACTATCGCGAATAACGAGAATCGACTGTATATTTGAGATATTATTTAAATATACAAAATACACATATTATATATTTAAATCATTTCTGTCAATGATTTAAATATATAGGCCTAATATGTATATTTTGTGAGTAATAAAACACATGATAACAGTATTTTTATGAAATGCAATTTTGATCAAAATCTCTAACTTTGTTCAGTTTACGACAAGGATGTATACTTTACATGATTAGTATTAGTTTTGTTCTACAATCTACATGACTGATTCTGAGCTTCTTGGTATTGAAGATCTCATTATTCAATACTATTATAAATAGGATTATTCTCATTAATTAATCAATATTAGAACTACTCTATAGAATACATAATTAAATAGTTCTAAAAATTGAAACAACTGGTTTTATAAGAAAATTTAATCTGCTAGATTTTAAAACTTTTTTATGTGGGTTAATACAAATATACAGGGCCTATATATAAATTCTCAAAGAGAACACTACCTTATATTGATACCAATATTCCAGAACATCTGACGATTAAAATTTTGCAATATAAAACAAAATAAATTCAAAACTCAAAAACAAAATGATAAATACATAAATATTATATAAATAACTAGTTAATAAAAAATTTCAATGAAATGCATTGAAAGAAAATAAGTATTTAGTTAACTTATATAATTTATTGAAGTTTAATGAAACGTCTTAGAGAAGAGCTCATTATTTATAGGTTTTCTTCAAGTAGATTATTGTTATTTTTAAATGAAAATACTGTTTTCAAGCAGGAGTAACAGTGAGATATCTGTATTTTATATACAGTATATACAAGTATATATAATATATACGTCTAAGATTGCCTTCTTTTGTATTCGCAAAATATTAGTAGTTATAGTAAAATATAAGTATTCTATCTATTCGACTGAATAGTTGGCTACTTATATTTTAGGAATACAAAAGAAGGCAATCTTAGATGTTACTCTGTATTTGTGTTCAGAATAATGGAACAAGAATACTCCAAGATGTTTTCATGAAAAACTATTGTTAGCAATAAAAATAATAAAAATAAGTGCTAATAATTAGTATATAGTACGGAGTGATATAATAATTAGTATATAAATCTCTAAGCAAGTATTTTAGAGCGCTAGGTCGATAAAACCAATACCATAGTAACTATGATATATTAGTTGCTAGGCGTCAAAATAATTCATTCATCTCGTTAAAAACTAAATATTTTAAAGGTGTCCTATAAATCAATGCTATTTAAAAATATTATAATGTTTCGAGAAGAAATATTTTAAATCATTTTGAAACCGATCAGATTCATTTGCATTACGCTCCTTTTCAATCTGAATTTATAGAGTGGAGGGATCAGCTCAGTGTCGATCATCCTGAAATCAATTGTTAAGATAGGAATACGTTTAACAGTCCAAATCCAGTCCAAATCCTGAAAAAATTCTGAAGATGTTGAGGTGAATCAGATAAATCTGATAAATTTTAAACAATAAAAATTACTATTTTAGAAAAAGTTTTGATTCTAATTTGATAAATTAATATGATATTTATATCGTATAAAAAAAGTCTACCAGTATCTTTTAATGAACTACATTTTATAATTGAAACCAGTCATAAAGTATTTTATTTTCACACCGTTTTCCAATCATTTTACATTAATTAGCTTCAAAAGTATCTTATCTAGATAACATTTAAAAAATCGTACGATATTTTCATGAAAACATGTCTTCAGAAATTATTTTTATGAAATATAGAGAAAAAAGACGAAAAGTATTCTTGATTGAAACTTTTGCTTTTAGTTTCTTCTTCGTTAAAGAATTAAAAAAATCATGAAACGATCAATTATATTTCGTGATGGAAAATTTATTGTGCCAAAGTATTTTGATAACTGAATCAGCGCCGGATCTAGATACTTTGCCACCTGAGGTAAAATTAGAAAATGGTGCCCTCTCTTCATTTAACTCACGCACGTTAATATATAATTATATGTAATACGCGCATTAATACATAAATACATGTAATATTTTGGAACCAGGAATGTAATGATGTCAGATACAAAGTCACTGAGAAACATACAAAATCTTTATTCGTTTTTTCAAAGTAACAAATAGTTATCAAAATACTACCAAAAATACATTTATAATAGTTGAACCCCATCCTTCACCATCCGGTTGACCCCTCCTGCAGGAGTGGGCTCTCTGTGGGAGGGTTTGTTTGCCCAAGTCATTGTAAGAGCAACCTACCTTGTGTTTGGCGCGATATGTCCTAAAGTGATCCAGCGCCATTAAACTTTAACTAACTA
>WUQG02055893.1:0-10149 GCA_011317285.2 Androctonus mauritanicus | reverse complement strand
AAACAAATTTCAACTTAAAAATTTATATTTTAATTATGCACAAAATATTTTTCTTCAAATTTTTGGAACTACGAGTGCGGGAATTATATGCAATAGAAATTGTAAGCATTGCATTTGGGCAAAAATCGAATTTTCCATTTAAAAAAATAATCATAAGCTCGGTTGTAAGTGCGAGCAGTCGTTAAACAGGTAGGTCGTAAAGTGAGGAGTACCTGTACAAAATACTGCATATTTATAATTTTAAATTTTATGATTTAAATTACATAAACTTATAAATCAATATCCTGTTGTTTGGTTTTAATTTTGTCACATATGATTCAACCAACTTTTTTCAGAACATATGTGTGAGAATTTCTTTTTTGTATTATAGGTGTTATTTCAATTGGAGTTTTGTGCATCTTGATATAACCAAAAAGGCATAAAAGAATGGTTTTTATGAAAGCTGCATACCTACATAGTGGAAAATGAATCTAAACAGTTCTAGCAAGAACTGATGGAGAAACTATGAAATGGCACAAAGAGATTTCTAAAATCCTAAGCTTCTTAAATTTGTTAGAAAAGTTGTACCTGACAGGATTATGACTCCTTATCTTTTTGACTATACCAAAAAAAGGCAGGAAATCCTCTCTTCCAATTGAATTAAGATTCGTAATAGAAAAAAACAAAAAGAAATTCTCCCACATACACTTACAAATCAAATATAGTATTCTTCAAATCTGTTCCTTAAAAATAACAACTAAAAACATAGAGTTTTTTAATTAAACTTTCTGAATTAATTAGATCAAGCATATTTCAAAAAATATATATTTGCCAGATCAATTTCATATTGTTTTATATTATAAAGAAATTGATCAGAATCCATTGACTGCTCTTTAGCTGACAATATTATATATGCTACTGCTTAAAGTGCTTTTAATTTTACTTTTAATATAAAGAAATACAGGTATATTGCATTCTGTCAATCATTTCTTTCTCTTATATTGACAGAAACATGCTATTTTCTATCAACCATTTCAAATAATTTATAGAAATGGTATTGATATTTTCACTTGTAAGTATATACACACAAAACAGCACTGTTTGGCAGTAAATAGTTTCTTTATTTCACATTAAGCTAATGTTTTTGATGGTTGTACCACTCTCTTCAGGCTACATAAAACTTTAGAACAATTTAGACAAAAGAACGTCAAACAACCAAAGCTTTCAGTTGGTTACTATGGATACAATAAAAAAAAGTTTTGCTTGTTCGACGTTCTTTTGTTCAAATTGTTCTGAAGTTTTATGTAGCCTGAAGAGGGTGGTACAACCGCTGAAAATGTTAGCATAGCATGAAATAAAGTATTTACTGCCAAACAGTGCTATTTTTCGTTGTAATCTTATTACGAATCATATAGGTAGTTTGTGCATAGCAATTATGAGTATATGGACATTTTAAAATAACAATAAAAAATATGAAAGTGATATAAGCAAAATCTTATATTATCTAAAGATGATTCCATAGATAAGCCAAAAAACTGAATATACGATAATATTTAAGTGCTTTAATTGTAATATCAAAACTATAGTATGATAAATTGTATTATAAATACATCCACTACTGTTTCTTGTACAGTAGTGGTTGTACAGTATTTTTAGTACTCATAATTAAATAAATTGAATTGAAATTATATTATTTTTAAATATTCTATATATAAATAGAACATTGATAATTTGTCACTCTAATGTAATTATAGAAGTGAATTAATTATTATTAATTCACTTCTATAATTTATTATTTTTTTCTGTAAAAATTATGTAAACAATTCTAGAATTCTTTGTTCTTATTCTTAGTCCCTCTGCATTTCTGATATTTTTCCCTCTATTAGCTCCATAATTCTCTTTTGAAACAGATTTGGCATTTGTCATATATTTAAAAATTTTATTTTTATAATTAGCTTAAAATAATTATTAAAATAAGTATATGATAATAGCTTTTAGTATCTGTTTCTTTCAGATTTTTGTAATCTGATTTTATGTCATCCATTCATTATTAATTTGATATTTAGTACAAATATTAACCATTAGGAGAGTTTGTGCTTGTTTAGGCTTATAAATAATCTATTTTTTAATTTATCAGCTGCTAAATTTCAAACCTAATAAGACATCAAGATTCTAAATTTTATATAAAAAAAAAAATTTGTGTTTCTAACTAACTGCTTCTTCACTTTCATATAGAAAATAAAAACAAAATAGTACCCTTAGCAATTGTGTAGTTAAATAACTTTTTTATTTGTAGCTAATGTTTTGATGTATGCATGTACCATCATCAGGCTACAAGTTTATTTAAAAAGAACATAAACACATAGAATTCCAAAAAAACATTGGTTGGTTATCAAGATTATATTCACAGAACAACAAAGATAAATGGATAAAAACTTAAACAATAACTGAAAGTTGAATAAAGTTAAACTAATTAAAAAGATATTTAAAAAACAGTGGTATAAGCACCATATATCCAAAGGGAGAAATGTGTGCAACTACACCAGATAATGATATGTATGTTACAGAGTAAACATCTCAGCACTCCCCTTCATGATGTTCTAAACTAAATGTGTTTTGATAGATGTTTTTTAAATAACTTTTTAATTAGTTTAAATTTATTCAACTTTCAGTTATTGTTTAAGTTTTTATCCATTTATCTTTGTTGTTCTGTGAATGTAATCTTAGTAACCAACCAATGTTTTTTTTTGGAATTCTGTGTGCTCAACGTTCTTTTTAAGTAAACTTGTAGTCTGATGATGGTATATGCATACCGAAAACATTAGCTACAAATAAAAAAGTTATTTAACTACACAACTGCTAAGGGTGCTATTTTGTTTTTATTTTCTATAAAAAAAATTTGTTCATACTTTATAATATTTAAAGTTAGAGGTTTTATTTTTATAATTAAAAAAATTTTATTTTATTTTTTTTATTTTAGATACCAAATATTTGTGAATATTTAGAAATAAATAAATTAAATGAAACTGATTTTTATTCATGTTTTTGCAAACTGATTCTACAATTGACACCACAGATTACTTTCTTCATGAGTGTTGCTTTGATTCAACATCTCCTATATCCCAAAGTGAGTTGTTTATTACTACTTAACAGAATTAACATTCTTTTAATTTATCTCATTATTAATTTTTTTAATTAATCTTTTGTCATCAGTAATTATATATATAGTAGTGGTTTCAAACTTGCAGCCCATGTCACATTTGTTATAATCATAAGAATATATAAAAGGCATTCAGAAAAACAAAAATTACAGTTGTTTTGAATAAAATATTTAAAAACACTTTTAAATGTCGTTTACAAATTGTATCGAAATTTAGCAAAGCATAATATTTTTTCAATATAAACTTTCACTTCAAACTTATAAAAATTACTGTAATTTATAAACAGTATTATAATTTTGAACATATACTGAAGCATATCATTTTAAAGAAATTAAAACCTAAATAATTAAATAATCTGAAAGTTTGATTATGTTATCTCTTGTAAAATTCTTTTTTTTCCTATCTGGCATTAATTTTAAATGTGGTTTCTCAACTAATCAAAGATGTCTACATTTAGATTTTGAAGAGAATGAATTTGTGACCACTGATATATAGATAATTCCTGATTAATATATTCTCAAGTTATGCAATTTCAGACTTATATAATAAAAAAAATAAGGAAATTACTATTATAATTTTTAATAAATTAAAAAAGAAAATTTATAAACAATAAAATTTTCCAATATTAAATATAATAATAGTTATTTTTAACCAAGATTATGTTACTATCATAACAATATTTAATGTTACTTTTATAAAAACTTCATACCAATAATGTTATTTTTTCAATAAATTATTATATTAATCACTATAATATGATATGAATTATACATATTACATATGTATTATATTGTAATAGTTATTAAGTAATTCCTATCTTCCACTAGGTTATATATGTGAGGGATAGGAATTCAGGTTGGATGTGATATCTTTCCTCACTTCTAAATTTAGTTTTTTGTTATTTGTTCAAAAAAAGGGGAGAGATGGAGAAAGGAATTTGGAGGGGAGAGAGAGAGTACATTGATGGGAAAAATACAATAACGTATCATATAATCATATTATCAAATCCATGGACTCTTGTCCCCGATAAAAATGAGTTATAATGAAAGAATACACACAAGTGTTGGATGTAATTTATTGTTCTAGATGTTGTCTTCTTGTTAAGTATAAACATCCCATCTTTCATGGAAAGAGTGAAAGCAAAGGTCAGAGTTATTGGAGCTCGTATATAAGCGCTCTCATGTAAGTTTTTTGTGCGGCGCGATTTTGAAGAAAAATTAGCTTTGTTGATGCTGTAGTTCATTTGTTGATCAGTGATCATCTGAAAGATTATCTGATCCAATGGTATCTCCACCATCAAGAAAATAGCTTATGACATTGTCCATTGTTTCTGACATCATTCTGCTTCAATGAACATTTTCTTCAATCACTGTCATAGTAAAAGTGCCCATGCAAGTGAACCAGAATTATAACTATCTTATCCAGATTATTCTTACATTAGAGGTATTCTCTCTCTCTCTATAAAATTGTTGGAATGTAATTTGTAGAGAAATCTCTCTTTTTTAAATGTTATATAAAGGAAGTTATTGGTTTATTAAACCATAGTCTCTGTGTCATAGAGCCTAGCCTCATCACCCGTCCTTAACTGCAGTGCACCGTTCACTGCAACAAAGCCTAATGCCTATCAGTTTTGTCTATCGGTCTCACATGCTTCACATATATAAAGCATATAATGTTATTTTAATTTTACCATAATAATTTATGTAAATTCGACTTGTGGAAATTATTAAGAAATTATATAAATCAATGACTACATATAGAAAAATGTAAAATATTTTACATAAAAAGTTATACCTTCCATATGCTGTCTAATAGAATGTTATATGGTTCTAATGATGTGTTTTTACTGTAATCTATTTTAATTCTGCAAGAAATAAAGCAATTTGTTCCAATTTTTGAACATTAATTACTATATATTGATAATGATTATTTTTTGTAATAAATATAAATAAATTATTTTTATATACAAGAATATCATTGTGATTTAATGCAATATAGAGATGCTTATAGATAATACAGCCATATTTTATATTATTTAAAATTATTCCAGAATATATTTTAAGTTTTTACGATGATCTAATTTACACGATATACATATATCTATTTATATTAAGATAATGCAAAAATATTTATACTATAATACAGAAATTTCGTGACATTTAATGAGATTTATGTAATGTTAGCGACATTAAATGAATTAGATTTTATGTAAAGCTAAAATATTTTGTGCTTGCTCAATATAAAGCTTATCTACAAGATGGTTGTATGAAATAACTGTCTTAATATGATAAGCATATATAATTTGATCATATATTGATGGCAAAGTTGTCATAGCTCATAATAAATATCAAGAGTTAATCATTAATATTGTTTTAACTTTCATTATAACAATGTCGTAACAGTTTTTGCAATACTTTTGTGTAAAATTGCAGTACTGTACTGTTTGCTAAATTATAAAAATGACTTAAATTATTTAGAATTTCAAAATTTTGTATGTAAAGTCTAATTTATGCAAATTAAATTTGCATAAGTCAAGTTGTTTCTATGTTGTATTTCATATCATATGGTTATTAACTGTAATAGTTAAGCTATTTAATCTGACAACTAATGTAAGTTTACTATATTTCATAAAATTATATATATATAATAGAAATTACTACATATACACTGCCATTAATTAACATACATACATTGTTAGCACTATGGCAGGAATCTTTTTCTTAGAAATATCTCTATAGAAAATCACAAGAGGTGCAAATGAAAGAAGTGCTTTCGATTTTTTATTCAAATCCTCCTTCAAGTTTATCAGTTAGAAGCTGAGGAGGATTTGAATAAAAAATCGAAAGCGCTTCTTTCATTTGCACCTCTTGTGTTTTTTCTATAGAGATATTTCTAAGAAAAAGATTCCTGCCATAGTGCTAACGATGTATGTATAAAATTTTATATATATATATCAGATTTTAAAAACTCCCCATTATAAATTTATATAAATTTGAATTTTAGTATAAAAGATATTAAATAAAGCATGGTATGACCATAAACAGTTATAACTTCTTCTCACTACTTTTGTATTACATCTTAAAACTATTCATACATCAGGAAGCACTATACAGCAGATGTAAATGCATTTACACCTGCTGTATAATGCTTCCTGATGTATGAATAGCATGGTATGACTTTATACAAAAGAAATACAATTAATTGTTTAATCAGTATCAAAACTGTTATTGGAAAATTATTGATTTTAATATCAATATTTTATTTTAAAAGGTGATTAATTTGAATAATCGGCCATCAAGATTGTTAATTTCGACTATTTTAGAATGGACAAAAATATCTCCAAAAGTTATGCTGGAAGGTGTTTACATACCTTGTGTACAGAACAATTATTTGGGTAATTATTTTTTTTTACTAAAAATGTTATCTTAATAAAAAAAATAATCATTTTAATTTATATTTGCTGTTAATATTAATTTAAAATTAATTTATAACTTTTTGAATGCTAATTTTTTATGATGAAACAGAATTATTGAAAATTTTCAATAACTATTTGGCCAAAAACTTTCAGTTATAAATAATAGATATAATCATGATTTAACATTCTTTGATAACTATCAAATCTATTAATTCAGATTTAACTTGTCATCAATTTAATTCTGATGTTAATGCTAAATACAATTAAACTAATGCATATATAGTAGAGTCCTGATTAATCGAGTTTCTGCATTATCCAAAATAAATTGTCTTTCACCTTGTGTTCTTTTTTTTTCTTTCAATTTTTGTAGTAAAACAGTTTTAAATAAAATTAAAACTCTTTTTTTTATTGTATAATTTAAAACACAATTTTATTACAAAACTTAAAAAAATGAACTGAATGATAATTCACTTTTAAGTTATCCAATAAAAATCATATTCAATAAGTAGGTCTAATCTGAAAGTATACATATATCACACATATCATGTTAATGTATTCAAAACCTGATTATTTAATAATGATTTATCAAATCATCCATGTTATCCAAGTTTTTGAATTATCTGAGATTCCCTTGGTCTATATTATCTCAGATAATTGTGACTCTAATGTACGTACAAAATATAACAATAAAATAATTTGATTTTTGATTTAAAAATTCCACTTAGATAGTTATTAAAATTTAACTATATGGAATCCCCAACTTATGATGGCAATTATGGTATAAATTTGTTTTTATGATGGCAACTATGGCTCCATAAATCTTACAATACTTCTTCGCCTAGCTGTTTCATTTCAATTTAAGGATATTTCCTTAAATATCTGCAATAAAAATACTATTATAAAGAAATTCACAATAAAACATCTATTTATACAAAGTCTTCATATTTCAAAGAAAAGCTCGAAAATAACATGAATATGTCAACATGTATAACTTAAGAAAATGATGATAAAGAATTAAGTAACATCACATGAAATGAACTTTTACATTTATCAAACATCAATGTGAAATGATTCATTCATCAATGTGAAATGCTGTTTATGATGGTGGCAGACAAGTGTTGATTTTTACATTTATACAAGCCTAATTTCAAGTTATTTCAATCTCTACATTGTCAATTTGTTTGAGTCTTGCTCTAAGATGGATTCTACTGATTTTAACATGTTGCTTTGTTATTACATTAATAAAAACAGTATTTAAAAATCAAAAGAGAATGCAGATAATATTGGATATATCATTAATCAGTGGTATCAGTCCCTTACTGTACATTTTTATGTTAAACACCCTAAATTGTAAGATTTTTTTTAACAAATTTTTAATTATTGTATTATCATTTTTAAATTTTAATAGCCATTTCTTTACACAAATAGAGTAAGGATTTGGCTTAAATTTTAACCCATCTGGAAATAGTATAACAGTAATTCTCTGGAAATGTTTGCACTTATCTGACAATCACATACACAAACATATACTTCAAACTCCTGGACTAATGTACTATCTGATTGATAAACCATGCAGTTCAAAAACTATTATCAGAACTTAGTTTTTCATATCTATACTCATGTAACAGCACCAGTCTGCTTAATGTTCATTATGATGGACATTAATATTGACTTCCTTGAATGTACATCCATATGATATTAGCCTTAGACTTTATAATTTCTACAATCAATGTAATATTATCAAGAAAGTTATTTTCTGTCTTCTCATACTCTATTAATGAAAATTATAAGCCATGCAAATTTTAGATTTAAAGATTAGCTGAATTATAAAGCACTCACTTATTACCTGAAGGATCTCATTTCAATTCAGATCCCACACTTCAAGACTTTCAGGAAATATCTGGTTCCAGTCTGTTGAATTCCAAGTTTTTATTAAAAGAGATAAAGTGCTTAATTTAAAAAGATTAAATTCTATGAGTATAGATGCTTTCAAAAGATTAAATTCTATGAGTATAGATTTAATCTTTTGAATAATGAAGGATGAAGTGAAAAGAGTATAGGGAAGAAAGAAAAGATCCTGTTAGAAAGTATGAAGGCTACTAATGGAAAAAAAGAAGATACACTTTTAATCATCTCTTATGATACATAAGTGAAATAGTGGGTGAATTCTACACCCACTTATATGGGAATCCCATCCTTTAATCTTATAGTTAGCCAATCATGAATGCTGGCCAGCTATGGTGGAATCTAAAATGGTCATTATATTTTTTATATAATTCAGTGGTATAACTTGCCAACTAACAAACCAATATAAGATTCAATGTGTAAATGAAACTAAATAAAATTTCAATTTTTTTTATATTTGCATTTTAATAGTTTACCATTGTGCTTACTTTTTCTGTTAACTTTTTGTATGCAAATGTAACTAAATTTTAATTATACTTTTGATTTATTTGCATAAATTATTGACAGGAACAAGATATATGATTTTTTTTTTATTATAAAGAATAAAGTTAATAAGAATTATTAAAATTACTAATATAATGCTTTAAAAAAAATTTATTGAATATTCTGAGTTTCAATAGTTAAGAACTTAACTTACATGTATAACATTGTGCATATGTGTGTGCTTCAGATTACAACTTGAAAATTTTTAATGCATTACCGTCATTTGTTGGGGATCCCTTGCCATTGTTTTGATTAAAATTATATAGTAAGTTTCATGTACAGGAACTCTTTGACTTACATAAATTCTATATATATATATTATATATATATACAGTTGAATCTCTGTAGTCCAACACTCTGCAAAAAGTTGCACTGCCCACATGAAATTTTCATGTTACAACTTGTCGATGTGTGAGAGAGAGAAACTGATGTAAACAAATTGTCAGTTGCTATTTGTTTATTGTGTAGGTGTTATAGTCGGACTAATTTTTTAAGCTCAGTACATTGTTTACTGTAAAACTGTGTTTTTACTATATTAGTGTTTGTTATTTATCTTTACATAATGTAAAAAATTGGAAAAAGTGAAAAATGAAAACACAAGACATTGACTGTGATTGAAAAGGCAGAAATAATTAAGAAACTTGACTTGGGAGAAAAGTACAGTGACTTGGCTTTGTTTTATGGTATTGGATGAGCCACCATTTACAACATTAAAAAAAATCGGGATAAAATTGAGGGGTTTGTGAAAGATTTGAACAGCAATAGAGGTAGTGACAGGAAAGTCTTAATAAACTGAGTGTATTCATTTGTGTAATTCCATTTTTTTCATTGAACATCTAATAATCTGACAAATTTCTGAAATCAAACAAGACCCAGTTCTGTATGTGTTGCGCATTAGGGAGACTTTACTGTAGTAATAAAAAATTTTAATGTGTAAAATATTTTTAATTGGCATATAAACATCATTGTATTTAAAATGCAAAAATATAGTATAGTAATACAGTAATGGATATCACATAAAGCAATAATTATTGTTACTACTAATGTTACTGTCAAATAATAATGTTATGATAACTATTGTTATAAAATGTAAATTATATAATGAATTATATCATAATAGTCACATCTACCACAAATTGATAATCT
>WUQG02055882.1:0-10149 GCA_011317285.2 Androctonus mauritanicus | reverse complement strand
TTACTGGACATGATAGGGTTATGACAAAATACAAAAATTGCAACGAGAGAAACGAACACTTCAACTGCTGATCAGCAACTAACATATCAAAGGCAGTGATAAGTTAAGAAGTGGATAAATCACATTAGCAACTTTTGCATATTGTTAAAAGGCTTGGCTTGCCAATTAATAGCAACGCTGTGATGCATATACAAAAACAATGCAATATATGTATGTATATTCAGGGGACAAAGTTAGAGAATTTTTAATAATAATTTTTGATCATCATAAGTGTGAATCGTCATAAGTCAAGGACTACCTGTATTACTTTGTATTACTTCTTTACACTGCTCCATTTTTAATCTAAAAATACTGTTTCAGCACTTTAAGCAGGAAAACAAATACTCTCCAAATTAGTAACCAATTTCTTTATTAACTATAGCGCTTTCTGCTCTATCGAGCCCTCCTCAGTAGTTACAGACAAATTTTTAAACCTTATCGTTCTACAATTCATTCTATTTTTAATGTTCCATAGGATCTTTTATATAAAAAATTCTTTAAAAGATCCTATGGAACTAAGACTTATATAAAACTAAGACTTATATTTTAGACTTTTATATAAAAAATTCTTTAAAAGATTCTATGGAACGTTAAAAACAGAACGAATTGTAGAACGATAAGGTTTAAAAATTTGTCTGTAACTACTGAGGAGGGCCTGATAGAGCAGAAAGCGCTTTAGTTAATAAAGAAATTGGTTACTAATTTGGAGAGTATTTGTTTTCCTGCTTAAAGTGCTAAAACTGTATTTTTAGACTACCTGTATATTAATATAACAATAGATCTTCAATAATCACAATTGTTATCTCTATAATAATTTATTATTGTTTCTATTTTATTTACATTATAAAATAATTAACAAGCTTGTAATAATTTAACTGTGATTCTTCCTTTTCTAGCCCCACAAGTAGTTTAAGAAATTCAACAAATTTTAACAACCAGACTGAGCAAACTATCTAAATGACAGCAATGGATTCCAAAAATTCTCACTTTTGTTATATTTAAACCAGTTTTTAGAGTCTTCTTGTTCTAACAATCTGTTTGAGAACTTCAACATTTTATTGTAAACATATTATAAATATTCAACTAAAGTAAACTTTTTTTTAAGTCTTTAAAGTAATCATGTAAACTGAAAAACTTGATTTAATTTCCAATTCAAATCATAAATTTAAAATAATTATTTTGCATTTAAGTTTCTTTATATTTAATAACTTTATATCATCTTTATATTTTAATAACTTTTTTAGATAACTTTATATTTTTTAAAATAATAAGCAAAAAAAATGAACAAAATCTTATTCTCTTTAAAATGCTTTTAAAATATCTTAAACCAAAATTTGGATATAATAATACATTAAGATAACATTTAATCCCTTTAGCAGTAGAAAGTTTTATTATCTTGAATGTTTTCTTAATGTGAAAATGATCATAACAGTTAAATATATAACAATGTTCTTTTGATAATAAATAAAATAAAACAGCTTACAGAGAGATTTAATAAAAATTTATAAAAAAATCATTTTTAAATATGTCCATTTAGTTGTACAAAAGACAGCTAATGTTTAGAAATACATTTATAGATTGTATTGCATAAACTGAAGATGAATTAATGTCCAAAAGTGATTTTTGTACCAACTGTTATTAAATATTTTTACTAGTTTTCTATTTATACTATTTTATTTTGTTAATTACAGCAGTTTTTGGTATTTATCCTAAATCAGAAATATTCTTATATTTCACTTGATAAAATAAATAATTTTTTCCTCTCATAATAAATAGATAGTTATGAAAATACAGATATTTTTCATATCCAACATTGAAGAAAAGATCTTTACAAACTGAGTAATCAGAGAGGAAATTAGGATAGAGTAATATCTCTCTACTAACTACTAACTTTCAAACTTTTGAAAGATAATTAAGGTTATTAAAAACATGAAATTAACCAATTTGTTTTATTTGAGATTGGATAACTCATCAAAAATGAATAAATTATCTGAAAGTACTTTGAGCATAAATAAAAATCAACTGTAAGGACTTCAAAGTCTATCCAAAAATGTTACTAGTTTTAAGTTAAACAAGAGTGATATAATTATTCATATTACTTATTCTTTGAAATGATTTAATTTATTTATATCTAAAAATATAATTTATTTTATACTAATAAAATTTCTATTGGATTTTTTAAGATTAAATTTATAAATTAATTTAATTGCTATAAATAAAAAATTCATTTCTTTATAATTTACAAACATGATAAACATTTTTTAAGATTATAAAAAAGAATGAAAAATTAAAATGAATGCAATTATGCAATCAATGATTGACTTCTGTATTGAATTAATACAATTCTCATAAAAAAGTATTTTATAGTAAAAAATTTATTTAATCTTATCAAAATTTTTTTATTTATTCTTAATGTTTTTCATTTCCAAATTATTTTTTTTTATTTTTGATTTATATTTAAAAATAATTATATATCCACTTATGGTTATTTCATATATTATTCTTGTTCTTCATATATCTTCTATTTGGGAGTTTGACAGCCAACAAAAACAAAGTGCTCTATTTCTTACTTTGTAGGTAATCTTTTCACTATTGTCTTATCTATTCCTTGAAGTATATTCTTCTCCTTGATCTGCTTTTTACCCTTTTCTCCTCTCTATCATCCTCTTAAGGATGAACTGGGATCTTATATTTAGAGTGTCTGAGAATATGATCAAAAAACAAAAAGCTTACAATTTAAAATGTCTTTGATTAATTTTTTTTTTCTCCAATTTTTTGTAAAACATCTTTGTTTTTCATTTTGCTTGTACAATTTATCTTTAGTATTTTCCAGAGGCACTGAATTTGAATGCTTTAAATATTTCTTGATTTTTATTTAGGACCCAAGATTTACATCTATACATGAAACATGGATTTACATCACAGATGGATTTACATGGATTTACATGAAACAGATTTACATCATACATCTATACATGAAACATCTATACACAACACATCTATACATGCATATATAAGCTTTTATATTAATACAAGTACTTTCATATAATTATCATTGAGTAAATTAATTGATTTTTTTTACAAAACTAAATCTTAACAAATTTACAAAACTTTATTAACTTTTCTAATGAGATACTCTCATGGTAGATCTTGACATAGACAAACCTAAGCAATTAACTCATTTTTTACTGTTCTGGGGAACCAAAATAAGATTCTTAAAACTGCATAAAATTTCTTTATGTTAAACCTGATATATGTTATTCAGAAGTGACAGTAACTTAAATTTACCACTGAAAATATAAAAACAAAATATATAAATGCTAATTCTTAACTGATAGGCAATGACATATTTATTCTTTACTTTAAAAATTATTTATTTAGATATTCAATGAATGAATTATTAATATATTCATAAAATGAAAATAAAATTAATTTTAAAAAGAATTTAATGAATTATTCTCCAAGCAATCTATTTATTTTTAATATCTCTGATTTGTGGGAGAATTAGAGTGATGGTGACATTTTATCATTATTTCTACACTCAAAGAGAAAAATTAGTTGTTATTTAGCAATGTGAAAGCTTTTTCGAAGTTGAGAAGTTTGAAGAAAACTTTTCAATTGCCTGTCAGAATACAAGTAACATTGAGTATATTCAATTTTATTTCTAAAAAATTACAAATAATTGGAATATAAATCAACATATAGAAATTATTGCAATAGACTTTGAAAATATTAAAAATACTAAAATAACCTTTGAGTAATAATAAACCAAAACTAATTCAATAATGATAAATATTTCTTTAAGTTTAAATAATACTAAAAATTCTCAAAAATTGTTTAAATTTTATTATAATTTTTCAATTAATTATAATAAATATCAAAGTAAATAATCAAAGTCAAATAAAATCAAATAATTTATAATTCTGTGAAAGTTCCTTGTTTTTATATATGGTCTATATTTAGTTTAGTTCCATAGTTATTTATATATCCAACACATAAATGTCAACATAATTTAATTAGCATTTTAATTAATTAAATGTAATTAAAATTAGCAATTTTAAATTTGTTCTTCATAATATATGATTCAGTATCTTTATATTTACTTGAATATATAATTTATTAAAATAATTATTATTATTAATTTTTATTGACACTGGATGATGCTCATTGCCTTTCAATATTTAAAAAAATTAAATTCCATTCTTGAAATTTGTCATGCCTTAATCTTAATAAAAAATCATATTATTTTCATAGTAGTATATAATATTAGTTCAATAATATTTATCTCAATTTACAAACATCAGTTAACAAATTTTTTGCTTTAATGACTACAAATAAGTACATTTTAGCTGTTAAAAGATGACATTCACTTATATAAAGAAACTCTTTCATCACTGATAAATTATATGCTGTAATTTATTTATAATCAATGATGTATTTTTGTTTTATATAATAATTTATATAAACTCCAATTTATGCTTAATAAATTTTCCTTGCAGAGTCCTGAAATTGTTTCGATAAAAAATTTCAATTATTATTTTATCAATTTAATGATATGAATAATTGATTGTTTTTATGATTTACTTGCTTATTCTCTTTACAAATTGTATCAAATATATTTTTATATTAAATTTAGCACTATATCATTGACTTTATATTAACAAAATTTACTTTTGCTTTCCACTAGAAAATTTGAGATTGAATCCACCATTTGATATAGTAGTAAGCAGGTTATTAATAATTATACAATTATTTATAACCTGCTTACTACATTTATCAAAAACTTTTCAACTATATATTTGACTTTATAAAACAATTATTACTTAGTATTCCTTATGTGTACAATCTTTAATAACATATTTTCAATTTATTTAGAAATTTAAATTATGATATTTTATCATTCTATTTCAAAAGCTAAATCTAAAAAAAAAATGTAATCCTTTAAATAATTGAATTATTTTCTGCCCATTTAGTTTTAGTAAAATAAGTATCATAACAAAATTCATAATTGATGAAAACAATAGATGTGTTTTCATCAATTATGGATTTTGTTATGATATTTACAATTACAATTATGGATTTTTTTCAATTTCTAATATTTACTTTCAGAATATTACATTTATTTTTACAAACAGACTAATTTATTAAAATAAAAACTTTTAAAAATTTCATATATTGTTTTAAATTTATGCAAGTTTACAATTTTTAAATAATGAACAAAATGAAAATAATATGTTTACTGTTATTTAAGTGATTTTGAATTTCTGTGCATTTAGCAGATTGAAATTCAAAATCAAATGGCAAATAGTAAGCTAAATAAATAATAACTTTTGCAAACTATCTATTAAATTATACAATATTTTATTTATATTAAATATCTTTAAATATTTGCCATCAATACATAAAATGGAAGAAATTTTCTGATCCCAAAACATGACTGAAAACTTTTAAATTGGATTAATGGAAAGTTATTTTATTAACTTTCACCTAACGAACCATTCCTAAAATCCCAATTAACTTCATAAATCATGAGAAACCTGTATTAATATCATTATAGTAACTTTAGATTTCTTTCAAGAGAGATTATTATTATAAGCAGAGCATTTTTTGTAAAAAAAACTGATGCCAATATTCCTAACTACCTAACTGCATTCAACAGACCACCTACCTGCCAATGTAATTAGATATTAGAAATAGGTGCTAGTACATCATACTAGCAGGTACAACCACAAAAAACATCCTGATTATAAGTATTAGGAAATTTACAAATACATTCAGTACTCTCATTCAACAGGTTTGTCCAAATTTGTTGTTAAATATACAACAAATGAAAATTTTTGGTTAAAAATATAAATCTTTCTCTAAATAAAAAAAGAACTGATTGTTTATTATTTTGATTGAACTACTGGATATATTGATTACTGCAAAGTATGAAGGATTAATTAAAAAGTATTTGCATATTTTTTAATAATTTTGAACTATGATTCCACATTCAGAAAAGATTCTTAAACATTATAATTATTTAATAAAAATAAAAAAATTTTATAAAAAAAAATGCTAAAAAATTATCAAATAGTACTGAAAGAAATAATTTTACTATTAAAAATAATAAATATGTATTAAATTACTACAAAAATTAATATAAATTATATTGCAATCAGTTAAACTGTTTAAAAAATAAAATTAATTGCTGATAATATAGAATTCTTGCTGTTCCTAAGATAATAGAATGGTAACATTGCATATTGCATTTACTATTATTTACAGCTTTTACTGACTTTATTGACAAGATACAAAATAATTGTGAGCAGAGTGACAAATATTTAGCTTATAATCTTATATGCATTCAATATGGATTTTACATTAAATTCCATACAGAGACTCTTCACTTTTGCTAAAATTTAGCAAATTATTGATTAACAAGATTGGAAAATAAATTAAATAATAATAATTTATATTCAACAATTCTGAATTCAAAGAACTTGAAAATATATAATTTAAATTATTAATGAATCAAAACAAATATTTTAAAGATAGAAATTTTAAATATTAAAAGTCTTTTTTATTAAATGGTTGATTATGGAAAATAAAAATAATTTTCTTGAAAATTTCTTTTTAATATTAAAAATTAATTGAATTCTTGTTAAAATTTATTTGTCCAGATTGAAGAATATAAATAAAACAAAAAGCTGAATAATAATTAATGTTTAAAAACAAAATTTAAGACTGCAATTTGAGTTGAATTTCATGAATACAGAATAGAATAAAATAGTGATTAATTAACATAATCATAAAATATTTTAAATATCATTATAAAATTGATTTATTATTTGCATACAGAGAATGACAGTCGTGATAAGTCTAGTCTAAAATATTTTTTGTATTTTCATAGTAAATATTTTTAGCCTTTATGAAATCTATAATTTTTTTAATAACCTTTAAGAAATATTATACATTTAGAAATTCACAAATATAAATGGAACTATTTTTAAAATAATTCTATTATTATTATTATTATTATTATATATATATATATATCACGAACTGTATTAAATATTTTATGTAAAATATATATTGGTATCATAATTAAAATTTACCATCCAGTATATAATAAATCAAATAAAATAATACTTTATTTTAACATAAATAATTATAATGGTTTCACATAGTTATTCAATTAAAGAATTAAACAGTTGGTATTATTACTATTATTTATATTAATTTTACCTTGTCATAATCTTTGACATCGTCAACCAAACAATATTTCACGTCTTTGAAAAGATCGGATTTCACTTGTATATCACCAGACATATTGAAACATAGATTTAGAGTCAATATCTCTAAATAATATTCTATTGAGAAGAATATAATAAGTAATCATACAATGATTATTATCCACTTATAATTAATGAACAAAACGCCGAAAATAGATGTCATCGTAACTACTCGTATCCTCGGCATTTATAGTATATTTATATATATTGCAAAATGATAATTTTTGCTCTATTGTTTAATTATAACAGTTTAATTTAATCATAAAAATCAACCATGTGACATTCTCCCGCCATTTTCGGATGGCGGGAAAGATGGCGCATGATCGCGCGTGAATCACGTGAACGATAAAAATGTCGTCATTTCCGGTATGTTGTTAAGCAAATCACGTTCATAATATTGAATTTTTCAAAATTTAATTAATAGTAGTTGATGCCTTCGAAAGTATCTCCCCCGCCAAGTGATGAAGAATATATTGAATTTGATCGGGTGAACATTTTTTGTGATTATTTTACTGAATTTTATCATTTAAATTAACAATTAAGAATATTAATCTTTCTGAATTTTAGCTCAATTAATTATGTAATTTTAATTTAAATTAAGAGAATTATCAACATTCTCCCGATGTTGATCCGAAGAATAATTGACTAGTAGGGAACACTGGAATGAGTTTTTGTAAACGACGAATAAAAAAAATTTATTTATTTTAAATAATTCTCAAAAATATATATAGTTTATGTATTTATAATATGTTTAGTTCTCTTAACAAAAATGAAAACAAATATCCCTACTGAATAAGGATAAATAAAAATTTAATAAAAAACTGAATTTGTGTGCTTTCCAGTAAGTGATTTGGAAATTTTAAATAAAAATAAATGTTGATAAAACGTTTTTCCATGAATGAAAAATAAAAATAAAATTTTTAAGTTCTGTTTTTCATATATTTTCATAACTCACTGCTGCTAAACATTTCACAGAACTACTATTTTCCATTCTGATAATTCTTAATTTAAATCTTAGCGTAAAATGACTAGATATTTTATGTTGGAATGCGGGACGTGTACAAATAAATAAAAAAAAAAAAACACTTAACATGTTCGTGAGGACATCATTTTCTTAGTTTATTTAGTTGTGGGTCATTAAAACGTCTTGGATCTCTCTTTTTGTGTTTATTAATATAAAAATCATAAAAAATACATTTCTGATAGATTCATTAAAAAAAATTAAAAACTCATTCTTCTCATTAAAAAAAATTAACTACACAGAAAATAACAATCCCAATATAAAAAATGACTATATAGATATAACCATCAATATAACGAAGATTTATTAAAAATTTCATTCTATGAAAAAATACATATAAACATAATTGTTTAAACAGTTATGTTTATATGTATTTTTTCATAGAATGAAATTTTTAATAAATCTTCATTGCTTGAATTATTCTTATAAAATTGTTCATAGGAATTGGAAAAAATAACACTTAACTTGTAACATTTCTTTCAATGTTTGTACACTAAACTGCAATTTTTTTTTCTTCATTTGAATTTTAAATCAGTAATTTCTGTAACAACCTCCATAATAATATTACCTTCAATACTTATTGCATATAAATAGAAATATTTATTGTCAGATAATAATAATAATAATAATAGCATCATCAAGTAGAGGAAATGGCAACTTTGTGCCTTTGCAAAAATGTTTAAAACATTACATGTCCAATCCAGGACACTTTCCGGAACAGTTTTCATTGTGGGACAAACAACTCAAATTTGGGACAATCCTGCATAATCTAGGATGTCTGGTCACTTTACTTAAGTGTAATCAAATGCATATGCTCATTGTGTTTGCTGGTTAGTTGTAGAATGAATAAACAGTTCTGTATTAAACCTAGAGCTAATTCATTGTACTTATTGTGCTTACTTATATCAGCACAGTAAGCATGTATTTGCTTATAGCAATACTTAAATTATTTAGAATATTATATAGTTTCAAATAACAGGTAATGACTAAGTCATTGAACAACAATAAAACTTGATGCCAATTTAGAAATGATACATAAAAGTCCATTCATATATTATACACTATTTTTAACACTTTGACTCCTTTCTTTTGTCATTTTTGCCACATCAAGCTTGTCCCTTACTGATTATGATATCACAAATTTGAAGACTTCTCACATTATAATTTTTTCCTCTAATTTTATGTAAAATTAAAAATAAAAATAAAAAACAAATAAAACATAGAAAATAGGAATTACTTTACATTGTTACCTACATTCTTTAACTTCCAAATAAACAACTAGATATAAATGATCTTTTTGAATTACCGTAGATACTCTGTGTCTTACATTTTATAACCAATGTGTATATAGTCTATTTTTTAAGTAGTTAAGCATAAACATTTTATATTTTATAAAAAAAAATATTTTTAGTCAGAGATTTAAAACTCTTAACCAATTTTACAGTGTGATGTCACAATTTGCATGATCCTCTCCTTACATCAGTTATTGTCACAAATATATCTTCTTACCTCTAACAGCATAGCATAGTGTATGGATACTCTTATAACAAAGAAACTCAAGCACTAAAAGCAAAGAAATTTTTAATACGGTAAAACGTTTTTGGACTATACAGTTAGTCCCTCATCAGCACTGTGTCTCGGGTTTAAGACTATAAGAGTACACCAAAATTTTATAATAACAGTTCTCAGAATAAACAACATTCTATTGTTCCATTACAGAACAGCACGTGTAGAACATCATTCAAATTATAAATAACAATCTTTAAATTTTTACATCATTAAATTTCTAAACATACACATGTGCATTATCTAGAG
>WUQG02055871.1:0-10149 GCA_011317285.2 Androctonus mauritanicus | reverse complement strand
TTTGGTTTTACTTTTGTATTCATTCTACTTTCTATTTCGTAAGATAATGTAGTGTACAGTATAACAAATTGTTCCTTGGTCGAAAAAGTTTGGTCCAAAATTTCTTGGATTTTATGTATAAGTGCGACGAAATGACTCGGGGAATAAAAATAATAGCGTACAAATGCGAAATCGTGCGAGTGGGATGATTTTATATGTAAAATCGAAAAAGTATACAAAACACAACGTGCAAGTGCGAAAAACGTAAAAGTGAGAAACGTATAAATGGGGTTCTACTATATGATAAATCGTCTTTTATCTCGATCCAGTCCTAAGTAATCTTGATGATGATTCCGTTCTATAAAAGGATTATGTTGAGCAATTCTAACAAGTACAAAATAGCTTCTAGTCGTGTTTATCATCATAACTGGCTTTTGGCATTATATCGAAAAACAAAATTTCACATTCTAGTCACCGATATTTCTTGAAAGTCAAGGAATATATCACTTATTGTATCTTTAGTTAAAACACGTATTGCGATAGCGATTTTTTTTTTTGTTCTATAAACATTAATTATGTTTTTCAATATTTGTTTTTCAAACTGATGTTTTTTTTTTGATATATAGTCTATAAATAATATTTAGCTATTGTATTGATGCAAAGTTTATTTCTGCACACATAATTTGTAGTACGTGTTCAAACAAGAAAGTAAACATTCTAAATATATTTAATTTTGAATAATAATAACGAACCATCCATGCTTCCGAATTATGAATATAATTAAAAAATGATTTTAAACAAATTCAACAATTATTGCATATTTATATTTTATCAATGATTGTAAATTTGACTTCGAACTTGAAACAAAACAGGTTTGCAAATGTTTATTTGCATTTCTAGTTTTAGATTTTATAATTTTGTGAGCTTGCCTGCTGATCCAGAAAATTGCACTGTTTGTTAAATTTAATTGGCTTTGGTGAGTCTGGCAATTCTTACAAAACAAAATACATCATCATTTCTCAAACTGTAATCTTTTTTTTTAATGATTTTAAATAATCAGGAATGTACAAATGCAGCTTATCTCAGATTATAAGTCTGGTCTTCTTAAATAACAATATAATGTGTAGCAAAAACTAGATAATATGCATATCATGGAGAGTCTGTAGTTGGTTGGAATAAATGATAACCATGAGACACTTTCATGGTCGTTATCATTTATTCCAACCAACTATGGGAGATACCTTAGGACAAAATCTTTCATGCGAAACACAAGAATTCACATATGCAGATATTTGGAGAGATAGGTATTAAATTATGACATTTTCAGTAGAATTTTACTGGAAAAAGTTAAATTAAACCTCTAAAATATCTGTCAGGTATTAAATCTCTTATATTTCAGGTTAGATTAGGTTCAGGTTATTTCAGAGGTAAGATTAAACCCCTGAAATATCAGTCAGGTATTAAACCTCTGATATTTAAGGTTAGATTAAACCTCTGAAATATCAGTCAGGTATTGAGTGATATCAAAAACAATTTTGACATCACTCAGTACCTGACTGATATTTCAGAGTGAACTTATATCTATAATTCTTGTTTTGTGAAGTGATTTCTGTATTGATTGTTATAATTCCGAAACCACACCACTATCTGACTGACTAATTCATACATATATCGTTTAAGTTTTGCACTTTATTTAATTAGTGTACTCTGGTTTATGAAGTTAAAAGCATTTTGCATTTTATGAAAGAATATTAGTTTAACAGTTAACGGATTTGTTAAAAATTATATTTTAAATAAGTTTAAAACCTTTGATAGTCTTTAAATAATTTTGTAAGATGTATTAAGAGGTTTTGATTAACATTCTCAAATAAAAGTCACAGATTTCATTTGAGATTGTCTTTATTTCTCTCTCTCTCTTTTTTTTATCACAGGCATTTATAACTATATTACAGAAATTAATTTTTTGCAGATATAACAGGTTTCCATTATCAGAAAGATATTTTTTTCATGGATATATCTTCTAAGAAATAATAAAAATATAACAGTTTTTAAATAATCATTTATTAAATGTAACAGCATTATAATTTCTATACTAGTATTTATATACATATATATATTAAAATATAAGCGTATTGAATAGTGTTATTTACAAATTTTATTGCTTTCGGTATACTTTAGTAAAGATAAATATTCGTCTGCAATAAAATCTCCGAGTTTCATTGTACTGTATATAGCAAAATATCGGTGATATAATACAAGTTTTCAATTGTATATTCAATTTTAATCATATAAACTTTCAAATAATTTAATAACATTTTTATAAAATAAAATGTATCGGCTTTTAACAACAATTTTAAATAATCGATAATGTACAATGCAATTATTATACAATATACTATAATATATATAAAGATAAGTCAACAAATTAATAAATTATAATTTTAGATTACTAATTTATATTAAATTTTATAATTTGTTATAACTACTTATAATAACGAACGATATAAAAATATACGGGTGCTCCTCCAGTTACGAACATTCTAGTTACGAGCTTTTCTACTTGCAAATGTGCCGTTTCGTTTTTAAATTTAGAAAATTTCAAGAATTTTAAGCTTTATGATAACACAATGCTCTAAAATTAATTATAATTTTATTACACATAGTTATGGCAATATTTCGACGTGGCAGAAATCACACCAGAAAAAATCCTCATTTTACGATCGGAATTTTTTATTCAAATTTCTGAAATAAGAAACTGTCCAATTATAAAATATATTACAAAATACAATACTGTATATGCAATGGCTTTAATATTCTGGATTCCATATAATAATGGTTTCCGAGTTACGAGCGAAACTTGCAAAAGAATTAAGTTCGTAACTGAAGTAGCACCTATAATACTATTTAAAAGTTTATATTGTATCGAAATAAATTTTAGATACAATATTAACTTTCAAACGCTGCAATTTAAATTTCAGAATGAAAGTTCGGATTATAAAAACAATAAATCTATATACATTATATACATGAAAAATAATATATTTTTTTTCTCTTATTTATATATATTACAGGTTATATATAATACACACACATATATTTATATATACACAAACAAACACGCATAAATTTAAGAGAATTTTAAATATTGTCCTGATAACATCTTAACAAAAATACTTTTTGTTTTGTAAAAATATTTTTTATATTTAACAGAACATTTTCGTTATTATGTTTACTTAAATGAGGGGGGCAGTGAAGGATATTTTAAAAATACAATATTGTAATTGCGGTTTAGAATTATTAATTCATTTTTTTTATATGAATTATAACAGTTATAGATAGAGAAATATATAACAAGTAAAACAGACAATATAATTTCTTTTGATGGTTTTGATTTAGTTTCAGAAAATTTGCATAGGATATTATCAATGATTTGAAAATGTTAAATTTTGAGATGGAAAATGAAATTTAATGCTATTAGGATATTTATGTAATTTTGAAAGCGTTTCGATACATTATTAGATATAACAATGAGTTTTTTTTCAGTTTAAATATCATTGCCTGAGGCTTCAACATGCATATTAACCTGCATATATATATATATAAACCTGTTTTGATTTAAATCAAATTAAGCGAGATTATTCGTGCAAACTACTTTCTTCAACTGATTAACTAGATTTAATATATTAAGAGCCCCAATTTGTGCCATTTTTTTTTTGTTTGATGATGTGTCATTTGTAAAATATAGTTAATAATTATCTTGCATTATTAGTGTATACATTAGTATGGTTTCCTTGTTGATAAAGATACTAATCCTCTCATGTTGGATGTCGTAATGGGTGACTAAACAGCATTCTCTTTTTTCCAATAGTGATTTGACATTCTTCTGAATGAATCCTTTCTCACTTTTCTCGTGCTCTTCTATATTTTTTCACTTCATCTTTCAAAGAGTTAAACCTTTCAGTGTGCCCTTTATTTCTTAGAATATATGTAAATTAATGTAGTTGTTATTATGTACATAAGATGTTCATTCAACAGTATTAGATATTTCAAAAGATATCTCACATTTTATTTCTCTGGCAAAAGCAAAGTATATTTTATATTTGTCAATAAACATTATGAAACAAAAATAATGAATACTTATGCGTTAACAAATCATAAGGTGATTTTGAACAAACATCTTGGATTTAATGATAATATTTTGTTATATGCCAGACATTTGGGATAATGAGACTTTAAGTAATAATATTTTCAGTCTTACCACATTATCCTCTTTGTATTAATCTTCTCATTCTCACCTCTTTGAGAAGCAAAATACAAATAGAATCAGGTTAGGAAGGAAATGCTAAGCCATACCTAAACAAAAGTTTGGGATTGCCATAAAATAAAATACAGAATTTACTAATATTGTGAACAATTTCTATAATATTCTATAACAGAAAAAGCATTATTTAAAAAAGAAGGAGTAAGCAAAGGAATTATTGATGTAATAAGCTAACAAAAATGAAAGGTAAATTTAATAATTAAATTATTTTCTGTACTTTTTTTGTCTTTTTAGATGCTTTATTAAACTTTCATCGGTTTCATTTTCATATTAAAAAGTTTATTATTTATTTTTTGTATACTATTCTAACAGTGTAATAAAGTTCAAACGTATATAAGAATAATCTGTAAAATTCAAACAGGTTATGAAAAATGTTTCCTGCATTGTGCAGCATAAAGTGCTTCATTTTGTGTTGCATAAATGATTTGTTTTTTCAAAAAATGTAAGTATGATGACACAAATCAAGGCTCTCAGATTCTAATGTATTCTATTAATGTACATGTAGAATAAATCAGTGTTCCTGTTAATTTATTACAGGATGATATTATTTATTGCATTATAAACATTATTAAATATAATAGTTTACATATGATTTCCTTGAATGGTCTTGACAGAGAAAAATAGCTGATTCTTGGGCTTTTCATTCGATGCTGCAATAAATATCTCACAATAGGTAAGTATAGCTTATAAATTTATCCCATTCAGCTTTTATTAATGCAGAACTTAATAACAATTTATAATAGTGAAAGTGCAGGTATTCTTGACTTATAAACACTCATACTTATGACAGTAATATCACTGACCAATTATAGAATTTATCAAAGTGTTTGAGTCCCTGACTAATGGTCTGATATACAAAAAGCATCCTTTTTATGTATAGTTCTTGTATTTTTACGTTCTTTAAGTTTTTATGATAAAGCGAAGTATAATAATAAATATTGATAATAGGCAATACATAAATTTTGGGCATTTTCAACTTATGACAATGGGATTCAAACCAAATCCCATCATAAGTCAAGGACTACCTACAGTTAAGAATTTTGATGCATATGGCTTAAGAATTTAATTTCTAAGAATTCATACTATTTTTTTGCTTTACAAATATAAATAATACAGCATTTATGTTTGTTAGATAAAATATACTAAAATTCTTGATTTTGCAAAACGAAAAATTATCAAACTTTTTTTTTGTTGCATACTTTTCGATTAACTGCTTTCTCACTTTAAAAACAGCACTTCTTGCAGTTGTGAAAAATCTTTAAAAAACTACTTTAAAGATTTTTCACAACTGCAAGAAGTGCTGTTACTTATAGTTTTATCAATTTTTTTATCAATATCATATCTTGACATAGAAATATCACTGACATATCTATCTTAAAAAATCCATTAATATTTTTTTCACAAAACTTATTAGCATGGATATAAATACAAACTTATTTCTTGAATTATACACAATATTTAATAAATTTTTTCTGTAACAGAAGATATGATGCACATTTTGTTTTATCACTATGAATCAGTAAACTGAATCATAGTGATAAATATTCATAAATTCGATTATCCTCATTCATTCATTTTGTTTTATAAAACAAAATGAATGAATGAGGATAATTTTTTATGTGAATTTAAATTAATGTACAAACACAATTTGATTTTAACTTATTTTCCTATTACATACATAAATATGTAGTGCTGAATTTGATGATCAGTTTTTTTGTTATTTTCTCTGAATCACAAATAATATTGCTTTATTAATAAAATTTTTGAGCTAAATGAAAAATAATCTGATTAGATTGTATTAAATTTTAAAATTGATCTGCATATATATCTATTACTAATGGTACGAAAATTTCAAATTCAATTATTTATAAAAATATAAAAAATAGTCTAATAATTATGGTAGAATGAAAGAATTCGACAATATAAAGGAATGATTTTTTTTGATTATGAGATATATTTTTTAGTTGAAACATGCTGATGCCATTAATACAACAGCATGAAAAAATTAGATCAAAACAAACTGAATTTTTTTATTGTTTTTTTAATATATAGAAATTTTAGTGGAAGTTAAAGAAAATACAGAGAATCGGGGATAATCGAGATCAGGAAATTATTATTATTATATTAGACATTTAATAAAGATATATTCTCTTTAAAGTCTGATAAATACTTTTATAAATCTGATCATTAAAGAAACTTAAATAATTTTTCTAATAAAGATCCCATACAATACATATAAACAAGAGGAATCCTTGATGCAAAGATTAGCCATCAAGCTTAAATGATCTCTAGTTGATTAATTTTGAAGTAAGTTGTAATTTTAACTATTAAAATCAGTTCTTCTCAAATAGCAGACTGGCAATTTTTTCCAGCACTGTATAGATCATCATAAAATTTCCAATTTACCTCAAAAAATAAGATTTACATGTGGGCATATTTTCCTCACCCCATACATCTTTACATTATCTAGTATGCGTTTTATTATATAATCTTTGATTGGATATGCTTTAATGATAATGATAATAATTTAAATATGATTATTTAATGTAATTTTTGAATATAATACTATGTTCAGTTCGTTTTTTAAAATTATTCTAAAACTGTTACCAATATTCAAACAAATTTTCAAATAATTCTGTATGTTAATATATAGCATTGAGGATGGTAATTAACTGATAGTACTTCGCAAAGTAAAAATAAAAAATGTGTATTGAGTTTGCTATTATAAAGTGCTTGTTTTAAAGTTACTAATTATATGATAAAAGTTATTATATTCAGTAAATAAGTCTAATCTGAAAATAATATGCACTGTTATGTTAATGTATTCATTTTCAGTTTATTTAATAATAATTTATCAACCCTTCAGTGTTATTCGAGTTATTGATTATCCGAGACTCCCTTTGTTCACATTAATTCGGATAATTGGAATTCTACCATACTATACTTCAATTTGCTTATTAAGTGGTCTACTTTTATATTTAAAAATTTAAATTTTTAGAATACTTTAAAATTTTATATTTATTTTTAAATTGGTATATAACCATAACATAAGACAGACATTAAAAACGGAAAACTTAATACTGTCTTAGCAATAGAAGCTTATGAAAAAACCTCTGTATATCATGGGAAAAAGCAAGAATAATAAAACTGATAGATAACCCATTGCAAGCGCTCTTAATAGAATCCCTTCAAATACAAAAAGTGAAAGGAATAATCAACGAAAGGCCCACAATTCAACTTCCCCAAGCCTGGGAATACATTTAACAAGAAGCAGAAATAAAAAAACGTCCATCAAAATAGAGGTTACATTAAGACGAAAAAATACTTAAAATTTTATTTAATTAAGAGACTATA
Organism: Androctonus mauritanicus; assembly: GCA_011317285.2. Taxonomy (NCBI): domain Eukaryota; kingdom Metazoa; phylum Arthropoda; class Arachnida; order Scorpiones; family Buthidae; genus Androctonus; species Androctonus mauritanicus. The sequence goes on along the minus strand of WUQG02055871.1, from coordinate 2,495 downwards.
AACTTAGTTCGTTTATATTATATTATATTATAATTTGGAGTATATTATTATAATTAGTTTGAATTATTTTGTACTGCATTTAAAGCTGTGTATAATTTGTTTTTTGTGTTATGAAAAATCATATCCTTTATTAGAAAATGTTCGTTGTTCTTTTTCATTTTAAACGTTATGTAGTAAGCCTGATGAGGGTACTTAGATACCGAAAATGTTTGCAGTAATAAAAGTTTTATACATGTTTATGCTACTGCTTACTGTGCTGTTTTATATAAATTCATGGTAGCATAGAATCTTAAATAAATCAAATTACAAATAAATTTTTTCAAATTTTATAATAGATATTGATTAAATTTTCATTAATAAGTTTGTATATATATCCTACTAATTTGTGAAATTGACAATAAAAGAAGAATTGAAAAATAAATAATTAGAAATAATATCAACTAAAAACATAGTCAATATTTGTTGTCGAATCTAAATAACACAGATAAATCATACTTTTTATCACATTTTAATCCAGATCACAATATCGTAGATAAAGCAGCAAACGAGATGGAAGACTTAATTTATGTAAATCCTCAGATTGCACTTTTCTTCTTATATTAATACGACATAAATGAAGTAAAGGCGTGACACAACTGGAAGCTTTCCAAAAACTTATTGAACCATTTTGAGTGCTAGAAAAATTATAAAATTTTATTAAGATTTGATTTAGACTAATATAATTCATAAAATAATTTATGAATTTTTTCTTAAAGCAAAATATTTTCGTTAACATACCCAACGGCAAGAATTTGTCCAGATGAAGAATAAGTGCAACATAGTGCACCTTCAATAGTTCCTACTGCCTCAGGATCATCATCTGAGAAAATATCCCAAAATCGCAAATACCTAAAGTTTAATAAATATATTTTAGAATTTTCATTACACTTTATTTAAACACTATATTAAATATTTAAAAAGAAATATTTTAAAAAATATATTAATAAAACTAACTTATTTTTCTGTAAATATTTTATAGAAGCTTCTTCATTTATATAAATCTGACCTATGCAAATTTAATTTTGCGAAAAAAATTTTAATATGAAAAATTTTAAAAATCATGATTATAATAATTTTTATGACACTATTGTAATGATTCAGTTAATGTTGCTTTCAATTAAGACTCACATTATTATTGAAAATCTTACTATAAGTATTTTGATATTTTCATGTTGTGAGACTGAGATACTGGTATTAATACCAGTATTTCGAAACAAATATTTTTCTTGATAAATTTTGATCGTAAATGGATATAATGCTTCAAATTAGACTTTCATTACAATAATAAATATTGTATTCTGATGAAAAAATTATTAAAACCAGTTATTCTAAAAAAAATATAGGATATTGATATTGGAAAATTTTAGTTACATTTATGCAGGTCTGGATTTCATTTACATATTCAGCTTTTCATTTCAGTTTATTGCATAATAACAATTTCTTGGTTTCAAATTCAATAATACATGATTTATTAATAATCTTTGTTCACCTAAAGTATACCTTGAATACATTGGATTACTCTCATAAAGCACAAAGATTTGTGTAAAAAAAATCTTCAAAATATCACAATGCATTTAAAGACTGTCGGTTCCATGTTTTTTACTACTTGAATAAAATATTATATGTTATATATAACTGATTTATTAGAACGATATATATAAATTCATATCTTGTAATTTTTTTGGAACACTGAAATCATAGTAGTTTATTTGTTAATACTCCCGATGTGAATTTATTAATAATCTTAATGTCCTCCTGGTTCGAGAATGGCTTCGAATGATCAGTAATTTCTACAGTTGCTTGAGATATTCTTGATAGATTTAACTGAATTTTCATATTTATGAATTAATCTTTGTAAATTTGAAGAGAGTGCAACCAAATATATTATTGTTGCATAATTAATGATATCTAAGATCATTACACTAATCCAGATTCTGCATATATCATTGTAATATTTTTTAAACTGCATTTAATTAATTTTCAAATAATCATATCTATGTGATATTTAATGCTCATCCTATTGTCAAAATTAATGTTTTCAGTTTTATCATCTTTATGCAAATAAATCATAAACAATTTTTTTAAATTAATACAAAAAAACATATACAGTCGGACCTCCATATATCGAAATTGAAGGTGACTTAGAAAAATTTCGATATACAGAAACTTCGTTATATAGAAATCTGAATTTTCTCTAATGTAGTATAGTAATTAAGTGATATTTTGTCCGTATCGCTTTTTTCGCGGCCCCCTGACGGCGGCGATGATGGCTCACGGTTTGTAAATCTCCAACTTAAATGATTTGAAAAAAGTTTTGGAAAAAATATACAAATGAATTTTTTTTATTTTTAAAAATACAGTATATTAATGTATTAAAAATCTACTGCATGTAATAGATAAATGAAAAATAAGATGGACAAAACATGCATTTATTAAACAAAATAAATTAGAATAAT
>WUQG02055860.1:0-10150 GCA_011317285.2 Androctonus mauritanicus | reverse complement strand
CCTGAAACATAACTTTGCTCGTTTCAGTTTATGTTATCAGTTTCAGTTTTCAGGTGTAGTGGAGCCCAGGCCTAAGAGTCTTTAATTACAACTACATGTTATAAACTTTTATAATTTATTGTTTTCTAGGTAATAAAAAGCCAGTTAAGAACCTAATACATATATACCTGAAATTAGATTTGAGAATCTGTAGATACCCCGACTTACGTTATGCTTCCGGATTCTATTACGTAACTCCGAGATATTATTGTAATGTACAGTAATTTGATCTCACGAACATATATTTTTATTTATTATAACCATATTTAATATTAAAATTTATATTCGTAAGATCGAATTACTGTATTTTTAAACTTACTTATTAGTTATGATCGATAAATCGATCACATGATCCTTTTTATCGTGCGATTTAAAATTATTTTGGAAAATTTTAAGTTATAAATATCAAATAATAATGAAGCGATTTCGATAATTTTTAGCGCACTTAAGTCTTCTATTAGAACCCTATATATGTAAATTTCATTCAAATCGGATACTATTTGCATGAGATTTCGTTTTAACAGACTGACATCCAGACGTATATGATCCAATATCGACCATTTTCAAGCGGCATAATAAGTTAAAGTGTCCCAATGATATACGTGAATTTTATTCAAATCGAGTTATATTTAGGCAAGCTACCATGCTGACGGATTTACAGAACAGCTAAAATTAATTTAAATCCAATTTTGAATAGAAATATTAAAAAAAAATAAGAAAAGAAACAAATTTATTCCAATTTTATAAAGGTGATAATATAGCATTGAAAGAATTATAAGAATATTTTTCATTTTTCCCATTCACAAATGGGATTAAAGGGTATGAGAATTAAGTTTTCCCTTCTGTCAAAAACTCGCTCAAATGTTATTCGATTTAAATTCATACAAATTGTTTGAGATTTTCTATAGTACCAAATCTAAGGAAAATGATGGACCTTGAATTATATATGTCTCAATAATACATTTCGAAACTAAATATATAGAAATATTATATAAGATTATCCTATAAACTTGTAAAAAAAAATAATGTTGGAACAAGTTAAATTTAGATTCTTATTCAGCACTGCGTCATAGAATTAACCTTGGTTAAATACAGATATAAATTAAAAGCTATAAATTATAAACATTAACGGGTTACGTAAAACCTAATGAAAGATGATATTTGTGCAACCAAAGTAATATTGTAAAAATAATACTGCTTCTAATAATTAATGAACTAGTACTGTCAATTGCGAGATTCGAGGAAATTTAAGTCAAATTTATTATAATAACTCTAGTTTTTTCAGCGTTATCATTATTTTTTTAAATTAAACTACTCAAATGTTTCACAAAACATTTTACAGGATTGAAACAACTTGAACTGTACACTTAGCATTTAAAGATATTAAAATCTAATTTGACAGTTTATAGAAATCATGTTTATTAATTTTAAGTATTTAGAAGGAAAATCTAGTCAAAAATTCTAAAACATTCTTCTATGTAGTAATCATCCATGGTCGTAATTTAAACGTAATGAAGAAATTTCTTTTATTCGGCAGTTTATACAGCAAGCAATCCCCGGTTTCGATTTTCTGTAAAATTGAATTTTACGTAAAAAGTTTTTCATAGTTTTTGCGATACAGAAAAGAAGCATATAATGTACTGTATTTTTAAATTATAAATGTGAATAAATAATTCCTTGCGGATGAATAAAATGTAATAATACCACCAGAGGGACAGTCATGGGAACCATATACAACGTTGCCAATTCACAAACAAAAAATAAACCAGACAAAGCTCTAAAAATACATTTTGACTTGAAAAAGTTAGATTTTATTTAATAAATTAATTGTTTCAGGAAAACACGTTTTTCCGCCAAATTGCAGCTTTTATTTAACCTATAAGTTTACTTCAAAATTTTTGGATGATTGAAATCTATTTTGAAAAAACAAAAACGCAATTAAAAATTAAATGAAAAAATACGAATTGGGATAACTATACAATATTTGATTCTGCTTTTATCTCATTTAAATACTTTTGTCGAAATTAGTTTCTCGTTGTAATTAAGAGTTTTTGGTTCTCTTATGACATAACAATTCGACTTAGATTTTCTGGGATAGTCTCGGATTGTCTTGTATTAATAAATGTCTCGGATTTTAAAATCCATTCCATTTTCAAGATAGAAGACTTAATTTTTGAAATTTGTGCACGAAATGGATTACATTTGCTAACATTATTTGAAATATAGGTTCAAAGCAATCGTCAAATCAGTATTCGTCAAGATCGCTGCTTACCAAGTGTTTTATTATTCGAATTCTTCAGCTCCAGCTCAATATGGAATGGCGTTTTTAAGTTTAAAAATCATGTTATTGTATCGATGTTAGTGTTAACCAATAAAGTAATCAGTATAATAATTTGGTAAATATATAAATACGAAAGCAACATCTTTTATAATTATACTTCCGGTTGAATTTTTCCTGTTCCGGATTGGCACGAATAGAAAATGATCAGTCTATTTCCTTATATGTATATTAATACTTATTCATTTAACGTAGAGTTTACAATTAGAAGGGCCAATTAATCATGAAGAAATTATCCTTATTCGTATCTTTATTGATTATTCACAACATGTTTCAAGAGAAAAACATCCCAAGTTATTCAAATACAACATTAATAGGATCATTTCTTATTACCAATGCTTTGTGCATATTCATTTTGAAGTTATTAAGCTAAAGCCAATTCAGAATTTTAATATTCTGTGTATTTTAAAAAATATTTTCGTATATATAAAAAAAAACTACTATATTCTTATTCAAAAAGCTTTTCTGTAAGGGTATTAAAATTAATGTAAATCTATTAATAATAACGTATATTAATAATGTTATTACAAGAATAATAATATTTTTTGATATAAAAATTCTAACCTATAGCTTATCTGTGAAAGACTATGCGAAGTATGGTGCATGCCTCCGCGACACTTCAGTTTTATTCTTTTGGAAAAACTATACATTAGTGAATTAAAGATTTGTTTTTCTGATTGATGATCAAAATACAAATCGACAGTTCCGTTGTGTAAAGATTCATTTCAAAAATGATCTCTGCTTTCAAGACAAACTTTTAAAAGTTGCAGAGACGTGCGCCCGCTTCGCGTAGTTTTTCACAGGTAAGCTATATATTTACCCAGTATAGCAGATAGCGGGTCAAAAGATCTTACCTCAAAAACGATTCGCTAGTCATCTGTTCATCCTGGGAAGGTGAGAAATTCTTTCATGAACAATAAACTTCCGAGACTATTCAAGCTAATTTCGAAACTTTATTTTAACCAAATAAATGTCACAGATACAGAATATTATACAGACGTCTTAGCCTTTTACTACATATATTCTAACAATTGGAAAAATAGTAGAAATATCACGCCAATCTGTCGCCATTTTTTCTTTTTCCTGTCAAGTCAAAAATTGCCACCTGCCATCCGTTTTTGTTGAAACTCGACTCCAAAAATAAAATTGCAGCGTGATTCCCAACAGACAGTTTAATTTGTAAAGGATATTTTTTAAATGAGGTTTTTTCTATGACATTATCATAATTGGCAACCTTATTTTATTTTATAAAGTTTAAAACAAATAAAATGCATAATAAATATGTAAAACGAATTTTTGGGTTGCATGACTTTTCGATCACCCAGTATAATAAAAGTAATAAAAAAAAAGCTAAAATGAAACGGAAAAGCCATATCTTTAAATAAATAAATAAATAAAAATCTATATTTCAATATAAAAACAAACTGAAAAACTTTCAAGATAGATAGTTTTAAATCATCGATGCTTCTAATAAAAATTAAATCAAGTTTTAAAAAGCCTAAATTGGCAACATGACAAGATACATTAGTGACGCTGTCCTCCTGGTGGCTTCAATTGACAATTTTTGCTATTATTATTATATTAATTGTCATTTTTTGAAAAGGAAAGAAGATAAATTTCCTGGTTTAAGATAAATTCTAGTAAATTTATCTTAAACCAGGAAATTTATCTTCTTTCCTTTTGTAATGAAACCAGATTATGTAATGAAAAATGTGAATTTTTCATTACACAATCTTACATTAATAAGTATATTTCAAAAAAGTTTAAACATTTTTCTCTTATAACGTTTTTATTATATTTATAATATATTCTTAACGAATATATTAAATATTTTATGGATAAAATAACTTTTCAAATATTATGAATAAGTATAAACAATTATTACATATTTGATATAAAAAAATTGAAAATGATTGCAATATTATTATTTATTTCTACTGAAAAAATTATGATCAAAATTTGATTATGTAAAAATAATAATTCTGTTTGAGAAGATTCTATGAAAAAAATATATAAGTTATATATAAGAAAAGCTGGTTCCATAACCGATTATTATTTTATGAAATGTATATGTTCTGAAAAAAATATTTAAATATAAATTTAATATGTTTTTTTCGGAAATTATATCCATATCTGAAAATATATTGTCTTAAATGTTTTCTGTTATTTAAGAGCTAAATATAAGTTAAAGAACTTTTCAAGGTCTTTAAAATGTAATTTTAGTAAATTTATCTTAAACCAGGAAAACTTACCTACTTTCCTTTTCTAAAAATGACAATTAAAATAACAACAATAGCAAAAAAAAAAAAAAAGAAAAAACTTACTAATTTATTTGTAGACAGGGCCGGGCCGACAAACTGTGATTCCTGCATCGTTGGGTACCTGAGGCAAGTTTTAAAAATGGCGCCTTTAAAAATTTTTTTTGAAAATCTCTAAGTAATGAATAATAGTCTACTTAATAGAATGACAGACAATTTTAAGAAAAATTTATATTAAATATAAAAAAAAGTTTTATTTATTTTTAAAAATTGAATATAATTTATTCTAAATTATTCTTCGAGCTTTTATCTCAACAAATTTGTGTGATTGCATCTTCATAATTTATTGTTTTAGATATCGTCTTCTCTATAGGAATTATTACTAAATAACAACAGGAACTTTAAACATTTTTTAAAATTTTCAGTTTAGAAAAACTGCGTTTAGCTACAACTACAGTTAGTTCTAATGTTAACAAAATTCTTAATGCTACAACAATGAAATTTTGTCATTTTGTACGAATTTTGTCACGTTAATATTTCTTTATTCTTCATTAAACATTTCATATTTTTACAATTCCTATATCAATCCAGCACCTGAGGCGGTTGCCTCGCCGCCTCATCTATGGAACCGGCCCTGTTTGCAGGGATATAAAATGATTATAAAAATATAAACTTCAGTGTAAATAAAGCTTTTATTCATAGTAAATAAGTAATTTATATATAATCGTTTTTTAACAAAAAAATAATAATGTTTTTGATGTGATATATATTTAAAATTCATTTAAATGACTAAAATGTCATTCATGTGTGTCAAATGTTTTCAAAGATAATGGCATTTTAATGTTTCGAATGTTTATTCTCCTTTTGGATAATAGGAAATGATTAGATTAAATTTTGAATGCTCTATAATTTCATATTCTCAAACAAAGTTAATACGTATGAATAAATTGAACAAAAATTTGCCTGAATGCATGTAAACTTTTTGTAGGCAAATTTTTATAAAAACTAGTTAATTAAGATAAATGAATTAATCACATGTCCATTATTTGTCTTTTATAGATTCAAAATTATCAAATTTGGATCGTTATTGCATCAGTAATAATGAATCAATTTCGATTATTTTTAACATAATCGATCCTGTAAGGTAGCGCAGGACCGGATTTTATGCTTACTGCAGCTCTTCATTTATAACATTTAAAGATTCTTCAAATTCACTTACTATTTTTTTTACACAGAATTATACAGTAGCACAATAGTTTGAGATTATAAGCTATCTTGTCTAGCTTATATGTAAATCCATCTTTTTTTAAGAAGGCACTGTTACACGAAATTTGGAAACTGCAGCAGTTTTCACACTACATGTTGCAAAAAGAAGAACTCCTTAAAAGAATTCGTTGTGATCTTTCTTTTCATTATCTGTGCAAATGTTTTTCAGAATATATGAAATCTATGATAATCTCATTTACATGAAAATTGCTTTCGAAAATATGTACTAATTTCCGACACTTCGCGCCTCCCTAAAAGATTCTTTCTGCTTCACACTTTGGAAAATGCAAATTGAACAATATTTACATTGATTATCTCTTGACAGATAGACATACAGCCATATATGGTCCGATACCGATCATTTTCAATAGATTTGCTTCTCTAATATATCACGATATTTTATTCAAATGGTATAATAAGTAAAAAATCCTGCTAACGGTCGACATAGTCAAATGATGAACGTACCTTGTTTAAATACTATTTTATTCTAATTTTAAATGGAATAAAGGACTATTTAAACAGGGTATAACAAACGTTTCGATGCTGTTTGTTAGTTCATAACTTAATAACTCAGTTAATGCTATCCAATCTGAATAAAATTGACTTATGTTACTATAATCAGCAAGAAAACTGAGGTTATTAAAAATAGAGAACATAGAGTCAACATTACCAATGTAACGAAAGAAAAGACGTTTATTTTGGAACAATATTTTGCCAAAATATAACCAAAACTGAATGAAATTCACATTAATTATTGTATATTATTGCTACTATACATATCAGTTCTATTACTTATACTACTTATACTATTACATATTAATTATTATACTACTATTACATATTAAATGTAATAGTAATAATGCTATTATATGTATATACTTTGTATATATAATACTTTGTATTAAAGATTACAACACAAAGATAATCATATAACATGTTATATACAAGGTACGAGTATATACATATGTTATATGTTATGTTATATATTAATTACTATTTTAAAACTTATTAAGCAAATAATTTTCGGATTGTAAGATTAATTCTAAAGTTAATTATCGCAAACAAAAGCAGTAATAACGAACTGTTTTTTCGGAATAAATGATGAAACAATAGAAATAAAAATAAACAACAATGGCAAATAAATAGTAAAAAAATACAAAGGTTAAAGAATTCATAACCGTAATTGTTTCGCAAATATAAATTATGATTTATGAAAACTGAATTAAATTATATCTAAAGGATGAAAGTACTTTTAGATTTATTTTAAAATCAGTTTTAGCGCTTTCGTTTAGAAAATATGAATTTTGAGCGATAGAAACTTGAATTAATTGTTGAATTCTGTTAAATTCATTTAATGTTACAGACCTTTCCGCTTTAATGATAGACGTAGATTTTTTTGACGAATTTATCAAGATCTAGTGAGAAATTTACGATCATTTTCATTAAATAAAACAATCTGAGTATACTATATTCAAGATACTGCATAATCATTTCATTTTAAATTGCAAAAAATTCATACAAACAAAAAATTAAGGAATATATATGCAAAATGATAGAAACCGAAAATCTGTGTGAAGTACAGTACTATATAAATCCTTTCAATATATAAATGCTAATTAATGTTTTTAATATAGTAGGCCTATAGTGAATGATATTTTCAAATACAACAAGCAATTCTGGAATGAACTGATGTGTTCTTTATTTTGGAATGATTAAAAGATACTGGATTAAAATATATGTCATAAAAATCATCTTCAATTCCATAACTTATATGTTGAATGACATAAAAATATATTAAATAGATCTATAATTTTTACAGGGAAACTGTAGAAGACTAAACATCCACAATTTTTAAATGGATGAAATTAAGGAATTAATTAATTGTTGCTTCAAATTTGACTTTAATAACTTGACTATTCTACTAAATTTTTATAAAATTCATACACAAACAATTCAAAAGTTATTAGGGAAAAACTTTTTACATTTAGCCATTTTTAAACAGTCGAAAACAAAATTTTATTTCATGTGTCATGGAGATTATCTTTAAGGAGTTGATCTGACTGATAAATTTCATAAAAACTAAACTAATAATTCAGGATATATTTAAAAATATCGCAGAATTCGAACGACTGCCATTTTTAAATAGTTGAAGCTAGAGTGTTAAAATGCTATGGCATCGACGTTACCTTTCATGTTCAGAATATCATTATTAAATTTCATGAAAATATATTAATTAATTTAAAATTATTAGTGGGGATATCACTGCTAAAGTTGCTGCATTTGACAGATTTATTCTAGAGTTTATGTAAAAGATTGGTTTGGTATAATTAATTATATACGTGATCAGAATTGGGAAATACTTTATTTCATAATTTTGAATATTCAACAATTTTCAATTTTCAACAATTTAAGTAGTTTTCATTTTTTTTTTTTTCTGAAAATAGACTAGAAATGCATTTTAATCTGGATATTATGTTATCTATTATTTATTATAGCGATTTTAAACTCTCTAGGGTTTTAGAGTCATTTAGCACAAAATATTTTGAAGCGAAATTTTTAAAATCATGAGTTAAAAACGCATTCAATTAAAATGAAAAATGTTAAAACGTATCGGTATTCGCAAGACGTATCGTCTACTTTAATTTTGTATTCACAGGACGTATCGTCTATTTTGAAGGTAACTGTGACGTAATATATTGAATCATAAATTATTTTTTATGTTATATACGTAAGGCATTATAAACTTGCAACATCCAAGACTGACGTGCAGAAGAGAATTAGCCTGATTCTGATCAATTGTAAGTTATTGGAATATTATTAATTTTTATAAATAACGTAAATTCTATTGATTGATTTTCTGTATAGGTTCTTTTATTTAAGCATTATCTATTCTGTGTTTATTTTAGAACTAAATATGAAATAATCCTGTTCACTTTATTCAAATAAGATTTTTTTTTTTTTAGATTTTATCATTTTTAGATGCTCCACGGATGATGGAGCAATTTTTTTTTTTTTTTTTTGGTTGTAAAATTTATTTTAATAAAATAGTGTTTCAGTAAAATTATAATTAATTTAATCTGAAAGTAAAAAATATTAAGAAAATTCTAGTACGAGTCAGTTCTATATGTAAAACTCAGTTTTCTCGTAGATAAACAGATGACTCCAACTCGAACTGTTTCGCATATAAGCTCCACCTTCATCTTTAAGTAAAAATCTTTTTAAAATGATTAATGATGTTTACTAAGATGGATAATATTTTACAGACTGTGTAAAATATTATCCATCTTTTTCCGTTTACTGGTGTAAAAGTTGATAATGTGTCACCATAGCTTAATCTGTAACAAACTCCATGATACTACGAGATCGAATCAATTATTTACCATTGGGAATCAATCAATTGTAGAAATGGGAGACACGAAATCATTCTAGAAAGGCATTATGCAGGGCATAGTCATATACGTTTATTTGTCACTCATAGGCATCTCTAGGCGAGTGAAAATCAACGATTTGTGATCTTCGCAATTGTGCATTTAGTATGAAGCGGAGCCGAACATTTATTGCATTTTGATCGTTTTTTAAATACAAAAAAAATAATCAAAACTATGTTAAGAGGAAAATTAAAAATTAACACAATCGAATCATTAAATCAAGTTATGCTAAGAGGAAAATTAAATGTTACGTAAAGCATTAGCGCCTGATAAAAAAAAAAAAAAAAAGACTAGACATCTAAAATCTTTTCAGAGATTTATTTTGTCATGAGATATTGAAGTCTTATGTAACTAATTTGTATAAATTTAGTTTTCCTCTTAACCAAGGCTCTTAACATATTTTTTATTTATTTTCACGACTATACCATTTTTTTATGAACTTTATTTTTAACTTTTAACCGAACTGGTTGCTGTTAGTATTTGTTTTATAAGTTTAATGAAGTTTAAAAAATGCGAATTTTAAATTCGTTGAAAATTTCTGAAATACGGGTCCCTCCTATAACACAGGAAATAAGTTCTTGAAAAACAGCGTGTTGTGTGAAACCGTGTTATATGAGACCTGGAGCCAATACAAAAAAAGGAATTACGTTCCAGAACCAATTAAAAACAAATAACTTTCTTTAATTCTACATAAGAAATTTAATTTTTATTAAGAATATTAATAGCACGAAACATAAAGAAAGAAAAAAGTATATACGTAAGATTATAAAAAAGCAATATACGTAAAACAAAAAGAAAGAAAAAGTATGCAGACTATATGA
>WUQG02055849.1:0-10150 GCA_011317285.2 Androctonus mauritanicus | reverse complement strand
ATTGACTTTTTTTAGTACCTTAAGTTCATAGAAAGCACTCAAACAGAAATATGAGTCATTTTACTTCCTATTTCATAAGAGAATGTAGTGTACAGTATAACAAATTGTTCCTTCGTCGAAAAAGTTTGGCCAAGATTTCTTGGATTTTATGTATAAGTGCGATCAAACGACTCTTGGGGAATAAAAATAATATCGTACAAACGCGAAAACATATAAATGGAAAACGTGCGAGTGGGACGATTTTACATGGAAAATCGAAAGAGTATACAAAACACAACGTACAAGTGCGAAAACCGTAGAAATGAGAAACGTATAAACGGGGTTCTACTGTATTATCTTTCGCATTGGCTTATCAACAGGTTCTAAAGTAACATAAACAGTTAACGACTTAAAATATATATTTTTTATTTCTTAATCATTTATTGTAACTCACCATCTACCAGGCAAAAGATAACATTTGACAAAAGGATCGGGCAAACCGCTGTTGTCTCTTGTGGTCACCAAATCGCGAGCTCGGACGATAGTCACATACAAAATGGCTGCTTTGGAATCGTAACAAATTTGTAACTAAAATAGATTAAATTAATCTATTTAATAATCTTTATAAAAAGAAAGAAGAACGCGATTACTTTAATTGATACATAAAATAGAAAAAATTACCTGAATTTCACCAGTAATATGTTCTGCCCAGTTCTTGTACTGTAATCAAAATAAATTGCAATTACTGTAATATTATAAGAATATTAATTTTTATGTAAATTTCTTTCTTTGCATACTTTATTGCTGTCGTTCAAGTGATCGGATTTGCTGTTTGGAGGATGAGAACTGTTCCAAGCAGGGTTATTTGAAGGTGGATGGGGGTTGGAACCGTACCTCGGATTAGATGTACCTTCTATATGTGAGGTTGGATTCGGACTCCTCGAAGAGCGATATTCTAGAAATGTAATAAATTTGTTGAATCCAGAAAACAGCATTAAAGTTAGTGGCGTACGCATTTGGGAAGTAGTAGTGGCCACAAACATTGAATACTATACAATACGAAGATTTATAATTACATAGCTAAATTGGCATTGCATCTTTATCATTTGGGAAAGGAATTATGAATCGGAGTTAAAACAATTATAACAAATTCGTGTGATATATTTAAACATAAAAAAATAAATATTGAATACAGTTATTTTGCAATTGACCAGCCCGAACGCTACACCACTAACCGGCTTTAACGTTTATTCACTTTTTTTTGCCAATTCTCACATATACGGAGGAGAGACATAGAAAAGCATATTTACTTTACCGTGGTTGGGTCGGTCTGAATCGTATGGGGACGGATTGCTTCTTGTCGATGTTCCATGCGGATTTCCGCTGCCCCTCGATGGGCTATCATAGCGAGGATTGCTTCCTCCAGACCTTCCAACGTCGTGCGAGGAGCGGACGGTGTTGTGCCCTGATCCACCGGACCCTCGATCGTGCCCAAGTCTAGGACTTCTTCCATGTTGTTGGTAACTTGCGTATGGGTCAAGCATATTGAAATCGCTATGAACCAGAACAAAAAGTAGTTTTAAACAAAATTCGAGTATCTATCTATAAACAGGTTATGCCTCGATGCGATGGTATCCTATCATTTGTTTATAAAATAAAATTGCCGTAAAATAATATTGAGCCTTCTTCGTATTCGAATCTGTTCATTAGAATTATTCTAGATAGAAATTTAGCCTCAGCTTCATTTTCAAAATTTATAGTAGGGATTGCTTTGATTAAATACTGTGCTATATTTAATATTAAATCAGACATTATTAAATCTGGATTTTTAGAGTCGAATTTTTGAAAACACGGGTCATAAAATTTATAATAAACTTACTTGATAAACATCTGATTATATATACACTTTTTTATTTTATGTTATTTGGCAAATGAAAAGTTTTATTTTTCCATAAAATCTCAAAATCCAGAAAGTCTTAATACTTTATTTATATTTTATAGAGTTTTGACATTGTATATATTTAGTGATTAATATATATATATATGTTATTTTTAATCATTGAATCTTTAATGTTTTTAAACGCAATATAATATTATATCTTAATTTGTAGCGCTTTAAGTTATAGTAAATGCCAAACAATTTTCTTTATATTATTTATTGTATCCCAAAATCTGATTAAGTGTATCTGCAGACTGTTTTCTCATTTAAAATAAGCTTGAAAATATAAATTCTAAAAGTTATATAACTTACTTTGAATAGACGGTTAGGCTAACCTTATATATCTTACGCTTCTTAAATTTTCTATATCCAAAGATATTTATAACACTAAAGACAAGACAATACGAGAGTTTCTCATAAGCTTTCTACCTTCGAATGATAATTTCCACCTCGTCACCAGAAGAAGCTATAATGCGTTGGACCTCTTCATAAGTCTTTCCAGTCAATTGTATGCCATTCCACTCTAGTACTTGATCTCCTAGAAAATATATCAGATATAAACGTATATAAATCGTTAAAATTATATAATTATTTATTGAAAAAAACATGTTTTACCTTCTTTAACCTCTCCAAGAGTTTCTACCACTCCCCCAGGATAAATTCTTGCCACGTAGGCCCCTATCAACCCATTGCTCCCCGGAATTTCTTTTCCACCAATCACTTTCATACCTAAACCATTGCCTGTAATACGCAAAAATGCATTTTTAATAAAAATGAATATTATATAAATTATCTAAATGTATTTTCACAATAAATTATCAAACATCAATAGCAGATTATTAAATTATTTCTGCAAAACTAATGTAAACATGATATTTAGCTAAAAATGCAGCTTTTCCAAACAAATTTACAAAATGCAAAGCTTCTTAAAAACTTAAAAATCACATAAAAATTACTATAATATGTTATAAAAAGAGTAATCGTCTTCCATATATCAGATTTTCTTAATGAAAATCAACAACTTGATCATTAGAAAATGAATGGCATCATCACATATTCTCGTCATTTCCTGTATACTTGAAAGCCTTCAAATTTCCTATGTAAAGTGAACAGTTATCTATGTAGACAAAAATTAATTCCAAACTTTAACAAAGTATATCATCTGTAAACTTTTACTCTTAAAATATAGTAGAAAGATAGAAATAAAAATGGTTGCTTTATCTAGAAATGTAGTGTTTACATTACTAAAAATTTTTTGAAATATATTGTATAAAGTAGAATCAACAAGAGATCTAAAATCTATAGAAGAATCTTTAATATTTTAAGAGAGACAACAGGATGATGTCTTATTTGTCAGGTAAAAGAACATCTTGTCAGATTATTGGAATAATAATGAGAAAAAGATCAATGAGTCTGAGAAAAATAAATTTTCTTGTATATCCATCCGTCTGAAATATGCAGTTTTTCGAATATGTTCGCATCGATTTATTCAGTAAAGCGTTGATGTTATCTGAAGTCATTTATTAAAATATGCAAATTTTAGTTTTGAAATTTGCTTTTATTAATATTGTCAATTTTTACATTTTGTATGCATAGAGAAATAATTATGAATTACGAATTAAATGTTTGAAAAACTGTTCAGTTCCATTGACTATATATCATTTTATCAGAAAAATAAGAGTTTTTTTTCGACTTTTTGTTGATACGTGCTTGAAAATTTGCACATCGGTACTGATTTTAATAAATATAAACCGATGAAAACAAACATTATTTTACATTTTTTCTGTAGTATAAATACTATTCTATGCTTAATACAAGTTTCCAATATAAGAGAACATAAACAACCCACAGTTCCGTTCGTCTGAACTATTTAAACTTACGTGCGTGACATATGAAATATAATTGATCAATTCACCAATCACGCAAGTATTTTACATTAATAATTACATAATAAAACTACGAATGGAAACTTTACTATATTTTTTCATATATATTTAAATAGCTACCCACTTAATGTTCAAGTTGAAAAAATTTATTGACTATTTAGTCTCTAAAACTGAATAAATTTCTTCTAGGAATAAAATAATGAAAAGTTTTGCGCCAGAAAATATATGTAAACCATATTTATAAGTTCTATTAATAGAAAAGGTACGCGTGAGAAATTCGCAGATGGACACCATTAGATATTTAGAAAACTTTGAAGATATAGATTCAGGAATTTGTGGGTGACGCCAGAGTAGGTACAATTACTGTTTTATAAGTAAGCTTTCGTTAAAATCAGAAACTGAGGAAGTCAGGTAAAGTTTTTTTGCGATTTTTCTGAATGGAATGATTTCTCAGCTTCAACTTTAAAAAAAATTAATAAGAAAAGCCAAATTTACTAGAGAAAAATGATACGAAATAAGCAAAAAAACGAAATTATATTTTACCGAATTATAATATCTTTGCATCTCTAAAATTTATAGCTTAATAAATCAGTTTTTTACGCATAAATTAATGTTTGTCGTGCTTATTTAGTCTTTAAAAACTGAATTTTTTTAATTTAGAAATGAAACTTTTTATAATGAATAAATCATTACGTAGACTTACGGTTGATGATGATAAATATTCAACGCAAAAAAAAAAAATTCTTTAATAGAATCGCTCATTAGTTAAATGGTTTTTAGTTTTTTTAAAGCCAAAAGTATAAAAATATAAGTTTATTCTTTTCCTCGAATAAATTATCTAATGTTTTTATTTTTAATGTTTAACTTTAAATATATGTTAGCCTTTCGAGATAAATTTATGGCAAAAGTTAAAATAACTTAAATAGTCATTATAACTTACCGCTCACAGAACGATCCTTAGGATCTCTAGTGAGTAGGATCCGTTTTATTGGGAAATGGTACTTCTGTGCTGCCTTGGAGACAGCCGAGCCCTGCAAACAGATACCAATAAGATCAAATTTTTATAAATTTATCTTAAAGCATGAATATTTATAAATCGAGATTAAAATTTTAAATGTTCTGGCCATACTTTTCATAAGTATTCTAATAAATAATGCGCAGTTTTGCGTGTTTATTTGGTAAAATTAAAGCTATATTGTGTTACACCATGGCTATTTTAATCTATTATTTTTTTTTTAATTATAGTGGGCTAATATAGAATAAAAATGTTGGAAGAAGAAGTTAAATGTCCATTATATCAGATGTTAAAATCTAACGATTTAGCGCCGAAGTTATCAGGAGATTCGAAAAGGTCTCAGAGGAGCAATTAAGAAAAACAACTAAGGATAGTTTTAAGATTATCAGAGGAAACAAAGAGATGGAATCGTCTAACCAAAATGGCAGCATGCAGTCAGTTAACTACACAAGTATAATTCTACCTCACTCCTCTTTACGTCCTATTGTTGTAAGATAGATAATCCTAGCAATTAATTATTAGTGTCCAGACTGTCTACTCTCCTAGTCACTTCATCTTTTTTTCAATCCAAAGGATTTAGCGCTAGAAGAAAATCTCACTTGTTCCTTTCGACAGATGTCTTTGACTGTTCTTTTTTTTTTCAGAGCCATCAGCCGTGACTGAAACTTTTCTCTATAATAAATTTTTAAAATATTAAAATTCAGTTTTTTTAATCCATAAACTTGTCACCATAAGACTTTAAACTAAATTAGCGATTTAAACCAAACGTACAATCTAAATACTTGAAAATATTCATCATAGGAATAATATTTTTAAAATTTTACTACTTCGAAGCTTTTATAATCTTTTATGTTTTGTATAAGGAAGTTACTATGTTAATGGAATGTAATAAATGCCAATCTAACAGAGAAAATAAGCGCGCCAAAATCTATGTGAAAATAATAGGGTTTTATTATCGCACATAAATAAACATAACTAAGATTATATAAATCACACTAAAAACTTTTCTAAGAGTTTATAATATACTTTTAGTAACATTCAGATTTTATCACCATTCATATATTTTAAAATATAGGTTTCATTCGGTTAAATAATAATAATGAAGATGAAAAATACTTTTGTATTTCCTCGCTTAAAAAACTTTGCATTTAGAAATCTTTTGCTGTTACGTTTTCAAGTGAAAAAAAAAAATTAAATTTCTTTTTTTTTATTTTCTGTTTGCATCAGGAAGAATGGAAACTTGTCTAAGAAGAAAGGCATCCTTCTTCTACTTTTCGTAATTTGGTCTTCAACCAAGAATAAAATTGAGAGAGAGGAACGAAACACCTTCTTTAATCTCTTTTATTCCGGTGAAGACGAGGAAGGAAGGAATACTCTTTTTTTATATATTATAAAAGTAATTAAAGTAATTAAATTTGTTAGTAGAAAAGTTTAAAAAATATTTGCATTTAAATCTGCATGGAATATACCTTTCGATCAATCGATAAAAGGATATTTACCCGATATAAAGTTTTGAAGAATGAGCGAGAGAAATTTATGATTAAACAAAAAAATAGTAATCACTTTAATATACTGTGTTAGAAGAAAATTTAAAAATTACAAATGAGGATTGGGACAAATACCAACTGATATTATTATTAATATTTTAATATCTAACTGGATATAATATGATATTTTTTGTTTTCATTAAATATTTTCAAAAATAACAGCCTAGTAGAGCTGATCGAGTAAGAGTTTCTCATTTTATTCGATATTTATATAGTAGCGTGAAGATAGCAAGGAAACAATATTTTATGGTTAAACTTTACAGTATTAATTAAATAGCATGACTTTTCATTTCATTTTACAGCTAAATATTTTTGCAAAACTTCTACTGATATAAATTTATTAGCATAACAGCGCAGTAAAAGAGACTATAAAGAATAATATTTATGTAGAAGATGCCAATAATGCTATATTGTAAATATAAATATAAAAGTGAATTACGGTTGAAACTCTATCGGAAAATGTAAAAAGCAAAATTTTTGAATAAAGGTAAGTATAATGTAAGATATTGATGGGTGGTCGTCCATTGTGGTCTTTTTACTAATCTCCTAAGCAGTTTGGATCGTTAGAGAAGCGAAGAACGTCTTAATGGAAATACTACCCGCTGATAGGCGAGTCGAGTAAAAACATGGAATTGCTAATAACAGAGTTCGCCGACCTTTATTGACCCAGATGTTTTCATTTCTTTTGCATCTTGAACCAGACTTTTCGGTTGAGTTCCTTCCTCTCACCAACTTCGCATTTATTCGTCTGATATGGAGAGAACAATAACTTTACAGTGTTGCCAGCGTGCATATATGTATAAAAAAAAATAATAATAATAATTAATTTTGTGTGGCAACAGTGCGTTCGATTACCAACTTAAAAATGATCGGGATTATCGAAAAGTTAATTTTAATTAACGTAAATATCGTCGTAATTTTTACATCGATGTATTTGGTGGAATTTTAAGAAAGAAACATTTATAATTGCAGTTAAATGTGTATTTATAATTTTTTTTTGAGAGAGAAACGGCATAATTAATTTTGGCCAAGTTCCAAACAAGTGTAGTAGCAGTTTGCATATTAACAGGGGAGTTCAGTCGTTTCAAATCCATTAAGGAAATGGAAACAGAGTTAGTGTTGAATGTTTAGTTGAGGAGAAGGGAAAAAAATAACGTTTCCGAAAAGCATTAGCGCGCGAATAAACCGATTCAAGTACAGTACAACCAAAGGCTATTTTAATTATATTTTAAAAACAATTTTTTTTAAATATGTTTAGATATTTTTTTGCTTTTATATTATCTGATAGCTAATCTGCATTTAGCAAATCGATCCGTTGGAAACTGATGCGCCGTTATAATAAGCTTTTCAAACGATTTTTACCGATATTAACTCTTAGGAAACGGAAACCTGTTCGTATATGTAAAAAAAAAGTATCACCAGGATTATACGAAGTAAGTTAAAAAATAATAAACCAGACAAGGATGTAGCAAAAGGTGTGCGTACGTTCTTACTTGTGCTTTCCTCGTCTGCCTGGAGCCTGAGACAGGATCAGACACAAATCCAGAATGGCCAGGCCTATCCGCTTCCAGGTACTCTCTGTATGAGGTCTGATGACCTGTAAATCAAAAGCAAAAACATGTTACAAGAGTTGTTAATGTGGAAAATATTTACTGCGAGAAAATACAGGTAATGGAAAATTTCCTATAACAATCATTTACGATGTTATAGTTTACATTGACAACATCCATCTGCTGGAAAATTTATAAGCCGTGAAACATTTTTAGTCAGTTTTTTCGAGTTGACAAAAAAAACACCCTTATGAAATGTCGTAGTTTGTAAAATATTGTTTTTGCGTGTTTATAACACCTAATAATGCTATAAACATGTTTACATATGTAAAACCAATTTATGCGCTTTTAAACACGCGTACAATGCATATAAAACAGAACTGCTTGTTATTATTTGTTTGTATATACTTTTGGTTTATCAGAATTATATAGTACTACTGAAAAATATCGAAATAAAAATATAATAAAAAGAAATATTTAAAAAAATATAAAGAAATATCATTTTAAAAAACATTTTTTGCGCTCTTTCAACAAGAAAAATGCTTGTTTTACTATATTTGAGATATTTACTTTTTCATATTTGTTACATCGTTAAACATATCGTGACGCATTTTTGGATTATATTTTACAAATGTTTATTTATTTATTTTTTGGTCAATCTAACAAATTTACTAAATAAAAATGTAAGCCAACAAATCATAAATCTGCCACATTCAGAAAGGAAAAATGCATTTTCAATGGCGAGCAATAACACGCATTTCGTTAAGAATAAAAAATTTTTCTAGTAAGACAAGAATTCGATTTTGTGCATTCACTCGCATGACTATTTTAATTGTGATCACAATTACGATGGAGACGTAACATTACCCAGAGGAATTAAGATTTTAGAATCATTCAGAGTCGTACGATAATTTTTTTTTTTTTTTTTTTTTTTTTGCAACCGTGGCGGAAAACATTAACTGTTTTTGCGCTTCTAATCACTTGTTAAATTTTTCTTTCTTTCTTTCTTTTCTAGAAAATTTTAATAGCGGGTTTGGCCACCAAATTAAAACTGACTTTTTGACACGCAAATATTTTGTTTCGTGTACTTTTCAACTTATTTTATAAATTTAAAAGCTACACGCGAATTATTTTAACTGGCAAATTTAAATATAAAACAAAGAAAATTTCGTGTTTGTAAAGCAGAACTTTTCTCGTCTCCAATTTATGGCTTAAACACGAAATACTCTTTTAACCATTGAGGTAACGTTACGAAATTCGAAGAACAAAAATAAAAAAACGAAACACAAATCGATTTTTCTAATTGTTGTGTGGCTTAAGGCGGTTTCATATAGCCAGCGATTTGCGAGAAGCGAGAAGAAACACGCGATTATCGTAGTTATTTTGTCGCAGACGCTATCACCATGTTATCGCGCGTGTTAGCGATATTCGCGGAATGGCTATAATTTGGCGAGAAACGACATTCTCGCATATATCCAATCCGACTGGATATTTTCGCTAAAAATTAGCGATTTTCAAAGAATAGTAACATCATTTTAGATTTCGTCACGTTTCTCCACGCTGGATGAACCCACCATCTTCTCGGTTTAAACAATCTCCGTCGATATAACAATAAAATTGTTAATATCGATACAAGTATTGACTTATATTTCAATAAAACCTGACGCTTCGCTATGTTGATTTAATCGTACAGCCACGTTGCCTGCTTATGGGAGTGGTTAATAGCTAGAAAATTCGCTGTTGTTGTGAAAAGTACAACTTTATCGCAACTACAATCGCAGCTATAATTTAATCGCTACTTTTATCTCAGAACCCAACTCGTTGATTTTAACGCATAGCATATCGCTGTCGCTGGCTATGCGAAACCGCCTTAAGAAACAATTATTTCAGTGATGATTTCTCGATTTCTAAACTCAATTAATCGTTTATCCCAAATTTTGAAATAAGCAAATACACAATTAATTAATTTTTATTTTAAATGCGATTGTTTTTGCTTATTAAAGACATCTATGTTGGAAAGGAAAGTGAGGTAGGACAGAATTCTTAGCGCCAAATATAGCGAGAAGTCGAAAGCCACGAGAAGCATCAAACCGGTTGGATGTGCTATATATAGATATAAGAAAAGTATAAAGAATAGACTATGCTTGTTATAAATATTTTTTTATTAATTAAACTTTGAAATAACAACGTTATATAGACAACATCACAATTTGGAAAGACTGCACAGTAGGCTA
>WUQG02055848.1:0-28461 GCA_011317285.2 Androctonus mauritanicus | reverse complement strand
TATGGTATCAACATTATAGAGGAGAAAAATATTTACAGTACTTGTCATTACAAGAAAATGTCAAGCATGTACTCGATGATCAATCTATAGAAAAGGCGGTGGATAGAAATACATGTATACATAGTAGAAAATTTGGTGAGGGAAAGAAAGTTAAAGATGGGAAGAATGAGAGAATTTGCAAGTGCTGCTTGATCAAGCTTTAATTTTGTTCATTTTTGACTAATGTAGAGCAGTGTAATTACAGTATTTCAGTTATTCTAGGCTATTTTGTAAATCAAGTCAGCTGTAGCAACATACACAGATGTCACGATGATTCAAGGCAAGACAGTCAATGTAGGAAACAATAATTTTTAATGATTTTTTATAAAAACAAATGTGTACATAAAATAAATGACATTTGTAATAAATAGTTGTCATATTCCATAAAAATATGCCTTTTGAATAGGCTTGTATATGTAATAATATACGCAATATCAAATATAGAAGGTATCTATTAATTATGTAATGATAATAATAATTATGGCTTTCATGGGCTAAATATTAAAAATATCAAAATGAATTAAATTTTTAAAAATACAATACTTTGTTTCGTATAGTAGTCGTAGATAATATTATTTGAAACAATATGTGAATAATGTTTTTTGGCTAAACAGGTTTGTAACAAAAAATTAAAATATTTATTACAACATTAAACAGTAAAAATTCTTTAATAATTCATAATTATTAGCCTAATTTACAAAGCAAAGTAAGAATTATAAGATCACCATTAGAATAACTGAAAATCGAATTTTTTCAAAAACTCGAGCTCAGGAGCTATTATTAAGAGAAAGCTGAGAAAAATTGTGCTATCAGAGTTTTTTAATTGAATTATTTATTTAAAACATTGTGCTTCAAAGTCGACTAATTTGTTAGTCAATTCAATTATAGCTGTAATGAATTGTTTTCGTTTTAGTTTTATTTTATAATACAAAGATTGCCTTAGCCAACTTGCACCAAATATAGTGCAATGTTCATAAAAATATTTTAAAGGCACTTGTAAAAATTTAAAATAATTTATAAATAATAATGCTTAAAAAACATTATTTTATACATTTATTAAAAGCACTTAATAAAAGCAAATAAAATAAAAAGCAACAACAAGAATTCCGTCAAAAGATGCAAATATAAAAATTAAATTTATAAAAATAATGCCATAACTTAAAAAATAAATTAAAAATATAAAAATGAATAAATAAATAAATAAATAAATAAATAAATAAATGCAAAAATTGAATTTATAAGAATGTTATAATTAATAAAAATAAAGCAAAATATGTTAAAAATAAAAATAAAATATAAGTAAAACATCAATATGTGATGAAAAAGGCCATATTAATTAAAATGTTTTCTAAGAAGTTTTTAAGATTAAAACTAAAACGATTAAAATTCAGTAAACGTTCAGAAGCAAAATAAAACTACTTGAATATATGTACAGTACGTCAAGCTAAGTATAGAATTGAAAAAATCATAAATCGATTCTATTTCTCCCATCAAAAGTTATCAATGATGAGCAAATAAGGAACTTTGACTGTGCCGTATACATTGTCTTTCCAGAATGATCTCCTCACTCTCCTATTAATCCAAATTGATTCCCAATTCTGTATAATTGGTTTGATCATATGGAGTAAAGCTTGTCGTTTCATGATTGTTATAATTATAACTGCTCCTTGATAAAAGGCTTCAAATCGCTACAATAAATAGAAAGTGATAGGCAGTATTGTGCAAATCCTATCTGTTTTAGCCCAGAAAAATCTCATTGAATGAACTGAAACCAGCCATTCTAATCGCTATGCTGTCGGCAGATGGTTGCAATGGAAGTATGCAATACTTTTATTATGGGAGATTCGGATTTAATTCAAATCCCACATCACCAGAGTTTTTTCTGGTGGAGCCGGTGTAAAGACTTCAAACTATCAAATTATCTCCCGGTAATCTGAAATCAATTTCATATTACCCCGAGTAGCTTGAACTTTCATATTACTCTTACATTGTTCGTGCTACCCCTCTCTGTTTAGCTAAAATGATAAATACTTATGCTTAATAACTCATGATACATTTACTGAATAAAATACGTGAAATATGTAAGAGTTGAAAGCTAATCTCGATATCTGAAGAAATAAAAAAAGTTATAAAAATGTTAAATGTATTAAAACCATTCATATAATAGTTCAAAGTATGTGACATATTACAAACAAATATAAGATATACAAAGATTCAGTCTGATTGGAGAAATCTAGAAAAAAAAAATATAATAATTAAATTAATTAAATTATTCTTTTGTTTTTTAAAAAAGTTTGTCAGAAGAACGATGTGAGAAGCATTGCGAAACGAATAGAATATTTCAGTTTTGCATTTTGTTGATTGATCTCATTTTCAAAAGAATAATTATAGGCCTATCCAAATTTATTTGATAAAAATTAAAATCACAACAATATTAAGACAATTGTACTATTTTATATGAATGCAATTTTTTTATTCTTCTATACCATAATGTTTTATGAAAATTTTACACTTTTAATTATTATTTTTTTTACCCTAATTTTTAATTTATTATTATTTGTTGTTGTTATTTTATTTGTGTCTATGAATGAAATAAGTATCTAAATACTGTAAACATGAATAAATATTTTGAGGAGGTAATTTGGAATCATAGAGGGTAAGATGAAATCTCCTTCAAGCTACTTCAGGAATAATTTGAAGGCGATTTCATCGACCTTCCGGTAATCTGAATGCGATTTCAAGTTAACATGGAATAAGATGAACTCCAAATAATCTACAATCGCTACACCGGGGTCAGTTCATTGAACCCCATTCTCTAGCTGAGGGCAGACACTATTAAGAGTGTGGGCGGAACATGATACTAATTAGTATGAAATTCCTCGCCGATTAGTACCCAGTGGGTGAAACCACGTTAAAAAAAAGTAAAATTCATCATGCTTCTATTTATCTGTATTTTTCCATTAATAACTTAAGTTAATTTGTATATTTATATAAAATATGGCAGTGATAATCCATAATTAAATATCACCTCAATGATGAAATTTAAAGCTCTAAGTTTTGTCATTTAAAAATAGATGGATATCCAAATTTCTCAAATACTTTAATAAATCCTGAATTATTAATTGAATTTCTATGATATTTAGCAAGATCATTTGAAGATTTCTTAAAGAAACATTAATTAAAGAATCTATCTCCAACCGTTTAAAAATGATTAATATTCAAACTTTGGAGGTTTCTGTCCAAATAACTTTTGAATAGTTTTACTGGTTTTTATGAAATTCAGAAGCATTATCAGGTAGAAGCTTGATAGTCGAGAGAGTCGACTTCTAATTAAGATTAATTCACCCTGCAGTTTCATCTGCTTAAAAACAACAGATATTTAAATTTTTCAGGTTTCTCTGTAATAACTATGGAACTACTAGATAGATTTCTATAACTTGCATTTTTTTTCTTCAGCAACTTTCAATTGTATTCTATAAACAATTTTGATCACTCATATTTTAATTTTACATCTTTAACTACTTGAATAAAGACATTTTGGAAAGTACGAGATTAGTTTTTCTACTTTTTTATGAGATTTATTATATCATAGAAAAATATAATCGTTAAATATTGTTGAAAAACTTCATTTGCAATAATAAACTAGTTGAACATTACTTCAAATAGTAATTACTAATAGAATCCATGTTCATTTCAATGATGAAGAATAAATAATTAAATTTCTATGAAGTACAAAACTAGAGAAAATACAGTGTTGTGAATAAACATAATATATAGTATAATGTGATAAATCTACTTCTTATAAAATCGTTTTCTTCATATACTGTAACTGAAGTCTTACTTGTTAGTGATTGTCTAAGTTTCAGCGAAAACTAATTTATTTTTAGAAGGATTTTCGTAGTTATAGTATCCACGTACTTCTTTTGTGTTTTATGGATTACGTACTGTGACTTGGAAAACTTCTAAAGAAATAATCTAAAAACTAATCCAGGTAATTTTAAATTTTTCCAACTTATCTAAACTGATTTCTGATTATTTTGTTCTAGATAAACTATCAAAATCTAATATAGATTTTTAAAAATTCTAATAATTTTACTTATTCCCATTTTTTTTGAGAATTTTTTCATAACGCAGTCTGAGAAATTTTTATCTTCCGATACATTTTAAATGTGTAAATTCTATTTTTTTTAGTTGTTGCTTGAATTATCTAATTTAAATATCTCGCTTCTGTTTTCTTACATTATATGAATTTTTGAGTTGGTGTAATATCTCGAAAAATTTTAATCAATAAATTTGAATCGATCTGTGTGCTCCTGTTGTACTAGTTAATTAAAATAAATAAAAAATTGCATGAAACTTTATGATAGCTTGTTTGTTTAATAAGCTACGATAAGAGTTATTATTTGTTATTTTTGTATTCGGATTTTTATATACAATTAATTTACACTGATAATATAGCAAATATAAAATGGAAAAATGTGGAACAAATAATGATGATATAAAATTATATTTTGCTTTTATTATTGCATTAGTAACTGTAGTGAAAAATTAATTCGGAGAAAAATATATCAGCTATAACTTGACTTCGCTTTTCCATTCTCACAAGTCAGTATACTTAACTTTGTTATAATAACTTAAAATTAGAAATAGGGTGATCCAAAAGTCCTCAAAGAATTTAAAATTATTACATTTTTATTGGTTTTTAATTTGTTTTTGTTTTCATCATTTTTAAATGTGCAATAACTCTTAAAAATTGATCATTGAAAAGCAATAAAATAGAAAAAAAATTTGTAGAATTTTTCTAAATATCTTAATCTTGTGGTATGATGATATATATATTATTTTACTTTTATGATTATTTAATTTGACAGCAACGGATTTATTTTTATGAAATTATCTAGAAAAACATGTATCTGTCACCATTCCGGGAGAGTAATTTAAAAGACATTAATTAACTACGAATTTAAAAGATATCGGGAAAGAAACAAACCAATTAATGCCAGATATTTTTAGAATTATGAAGAATGTCATCACTAAAGGTAAAAGACTTCAGAAACAAAATGAATATTTCAAAAGTTTTAACGAATATAATTTTTCATAACTGATTCATATGTATGTAAAACTTGCAAAAAATGAATATCTTATAATTTTTCATTAATAAGATATTAAAAAGATGATGACAAAGTCTTACAATGACTTTTGGGCTGTCTATTGATTCTTATTATGTCGACTTCTTTAGTCGTTTATTCGAAATGTCCCAGTGATCTCCCATAAATTTTAAATTCTTACACAAAACAATCTTTACGTTTTCACTTATAACAGTTTTTAAAATCTTTATTCGTCATTTCAAATTATAAAATCTAATCATACTTTCAACTCTTTATTTCTTAGCTAAAAGCAGGAGAGATATCTGCAGTAAATTATTAAGACGGAAGTGATTCAATGCAATACTCTACAAGAGATTTCTTTCTGAACTCAATTTTAAATTTTACAATGGAAAAATCCAAAGGAAAATTATTTTAATATTTTTATGAGCTAATTTTTATAACGGAAAGAGAAAAATTACATTTCTTTCATAATTATTATTTTATTTTTTTACTTTTTGATCGATGCTAAATGCAAACATCTTTTTATTTTCTTTAAATTTTCTATGATATTTAACTGAAAAATTAAATTATTATTAATCTGTTTTATTTTCCTTTTATAAAAAAATTATTAAGTATTTTTCTGTAATTCTTCTTTCTTAAATAATTTTTAGTTTTATTTCAGTCCTAATGCTTCTCGATTATTTTCTATTAATTTGATAACATTCTTGTCAAACTGATCAGCTTCTTTTTTCATTTTTCTCTAATTTATAAATTTTTTCTTATAATCGAACTGACTTTTTCGAATTTTTACAAAAATTTATTGAAAGAAAACAAAATCGAATCCACGCAATTCAACAATAATTTAATAATTATATACAGTTCTATTTATTTTTCTATATAAAGTTTTTAAATTATATCCTGTCAATTTTTACTAAAATTATTTTTAGATTATTTTATATCACAGTTCTTATAAGAAAAAAAATATATATAACAGAATCTGATTACAGATTTCGTTGTTCACTTTTCTCATCGATTTTTCCTGATATCTTCTATAATCCATTACTCTATTGTTTGTAGATTGTAGAACAAACTTTATTTGGTGTAAACTTTATAACTTTACAACAACTGAAAATAAGATTTTGTCTGATGAAATTGTTTGAGTTCAGATTTAACGCAATCTGAACTCAGACCATTTTTAAAAATCTAATATTTGTTGAGGCTATTTCTATTTATTTTAATATAAGCATATATTAAATATTGGATCTAATTGAAATAACACTTCCAAATTCTCAAATAGGTCTCTCCTATGTTTAAGTTTGAATTGGTAATCTATATAAACTTCGTTTTCTCATTCTTTTTTTCTTCGTTATCCACCTTCTGAGTTTTATTTTTATCCCCCTCATAGTCGCTGTTAATTCGGACTTTTAAACGTAGCTCTTAAGAAATGTGGCATGATTTTCTGACACATATTGAGTGTCACTTGATTTATAAGAAAATTTTAATAACTTTCTGTATTCGTGATTTCTTAATAGGCCTAGTAATGATTTTATATTTTTGCATCAACATTCTTTAAGTGTAAAGTAGATCTTCACAATGAAATTAAATTCAATTTTAAGTTAGTTTACTTTACATACTTATTGAGAGCGTATATAATTTTCATCTTTTAATCTGATATAATCTCTTTTTTAATAATTCTAAAAAGTCTATTTCTTTGTTGCTATTAAATTTTTAAATCATATGCTGTCAGATTCTTTCTTAATAAAATCATTTTTGTTTATTTTATGTCATCATATTTTAGTTTTGTAAACAGTTAGTTATTATCAAAAGTGAGTATCGAGGTTCCAAGATGATCAGGATAAATATTTTGAATCAATTCTTAATCTATACTTTTATTAAGAATAAATAATCAATATCGTAAAAATTTTGTCAATGTCTGTATTATTTTATATTTTTCTAAACGTATTTTTCTGAAAATAATATAATAAAATTTACCAAAAATTTTTATTTTCTTTATATGTAATTATTTCAATTCACTATTTCATTATGCATACAAATTAAGTTAAATTATGTTTTTAAACTTATTTTGTACTTATCATAAAAATAAATTATTAATAAACTACTGTAATAAGGAAATAATTATGAAATTAAATTAATAATTTAATTTCATAAAGTGCTATTAGTAATAAGCATAATTATTATAACTTATTAATAATAAATATATTTAGAAGAGTAGAAGATAATAAAAGTTGTCTGTGATAGCTATATCTCCTCATACAAGAATGTTAGGAGCCCGAAAATTTGGCAAAAAGTTAAGATTAGCTATAATGCCAAAGATGATTAAAATTAGATCAAGGGTCAAGGAAATTTTGAGAATTGATAATGAAGGTGATAATTAATCGTGTTAAATTAATTACTTAAATTTTATTTAATTGGATTCTGATATAATTTAAGAATTGACTAAAAACTTATTTTTTGGAAAATATTGAGTGAGATTATTTAACACTTTTTTGCACTTAAATCAAAAATTTGCTGATTTTTTTTCCTATTTTAAAATTCAAAATTATGATTATTTAATGTATTATACGTAATTGTTCGATATAAAAGAAAGGACTATTCCAGATACAGCAATGAATCGCTCATAAGTATGATAGTATCATGATGGATAGAGATTGACATCTAGGCCAATTAAATTCTGAAGGATAATTTTGAATATTTATTAACATCAAATCTGCAAAAAGTAAAAAAAGTAACAAAAAAAGTAAAAAAGTAACAAAAAAGTAAAAAAAGTAACAAAAAAAGTAAAAAAAGTAGTTAAAATAGTTAAAATAGTACAGTATGTGGAGACGGGAGACGGGCCAGTTATGAATCATCATAGGTTGTTCAGGGATGAGAATCAAAGTGATAGCCCCAGATCACTCAACAAATTCATAAAACTGGGTCTGGAATCGATTCCAATTCTCCAAGTATAAAACAGATTCCTTAAGCTGCATCCAGCCAGTAGACCGAAAATGACGATCGTCTCGAAGGGATTCCATTGCAGTTTTTATTTTTTTCTATATAATTATATCAAATGGCATAAAATTTATTGTTGCTTCCAAAAATGATATTCTTTTTAACTCTTATTTATATAATTTTTGGTTTTAATTTGAATTTTTACTAAGAACTAAATATGCTGTGCAGTTAATAATTTTTTTCCGATTTAATTATTTCAATTTAAAAAACTTTACTTAAAATCATATAGTATATATGATATTAATACTAGCACATCATAGAAATCATTATTTTCATACGTGACTTTAACAACTGAAAAAAATCCAAACACATCGGTTATGAATGAATACTTTCCTTGTATTTTTAAATAATATTTATTTTATTTTATTTATTTATTTAGATATAAATAAATAAATTAATTAAATTAAATTAAATATTATTTAAAAAATACAGGGAAAGTATTCATAACCGATGTGTTTGGATTATTAAATATATATTGTAATTCAAGAGAATAGAGTAAAATAACTAACGGCTTTAATAAATTTTTTAATTATTTCATTATTCAATTCAAGCATTAATGGCTTAATTCATTGAATACTATTTAATTTGATCAAATTGTACATCTAAATTCCTAACTTAGCAAGTTATTTTTCTAATAATATACAGTGACATATGTTTTAATAAAATCAAATATTATAAACTTTTAAACGTTACCTAATCAAAATAACAAAGTTCTTTAAATATCAAATTAAAAACAATATTTCTACCTTATTAAAAACATTTTTATAATATAATGACTGTATATTTTTAAAACTTTTTAAAAGAACTTTTTAATATTGTGAATCAATCAATCTCGATAGAAATATAATTAAATTTAATAAAGTTCGATAATAATCGTATACTCAAAATTCAGTTTGCGATATGAATATGCATATGATTGTTAACTATAAATATTAACGTATTTTCAAATTTTTCATAATGTTAGTATAAAACTTGATTTTTTTTTTTTTACTTTTAATAATGAATTACTTAAACAGAAAATAAATCAATGACTATTTCTTAAGTTTCATCCAAATCCTATTTTACTGATTTTTTTGTATAATTATACAAGAATTACTTTTTTAAGTATGAATGAATTGATAGTTTTATTAAAGCTAACAAATAAATTGGTACCATGAGTTGCACAGATTAAATTCTAACAGTGGCGAAGGCATTATAGCAACATCACTTTTACGAACAATGAACATCAATTTTATTGGAAATGCTTAGGAATAGTGTTCTGAAGATTTTCTAATCTCTTCTGACACTTCTTAGAGCAAATCCTCTAAAAAATGACATTAGTTTGATGCATTATATTGCTCCCTGAAAAGGTGTAATATATCAACTTCATTTACCTCACCAATTTAGAAATTAAAGCCTATTTTTAAAGCTCTACAAATAGTGTTACTTTTTCCTATTTCAAAAAAGAAGATTAAAATATATGTTATAGCAATTAACTTTTGGACACACCATTTACCAGAAAATATTAAAAATATAATAATTATTATTCGTAATAAATCAAGCATCCAACAACTATTAATCCAAATATCACTATTTCCGGTCAATAGTTAAACTTCTGAAGTAATTCTGAGTGATGCAAGTTTTTTCTTTTTATAATTTTATTATTTGTTGATTTTTCATGAATAAATTCTTGTTTGTTTACACTTAAAAACAATTTTTATAACAGTTTAACTAACTAAACAAAAACAGAAATATTTATTTCGTCATAAATACTTGTTATTAATCCAAGCTGTTCACGTATGATTTCACTTCATTAATCTGAAATATCGCTAATCCTGGTGACCAATTATTCGGGATTAACGGGGTTTTAGGGTGTTGAAATGATTAAAATGTCGAAATTATTAGAGATCACATACATTTTAAAATGGCTTAATGCAAATTTGATATAATAATTCAATAGGAAAATATATAAGGAAAATCTATTTTATCTAAAAATTTTATATTAATAAATTTTTAATATTTTGATAAAATGCAATAATATAAGTATTTAAAATTTATGAATGAATTTTATAAATTATATATTATAACATTTTTTTATATCTGAAAAAAATAAAGAAATTTAAACTCGCAACATTTTGCGTTTTTGAAGTAAAGTAATTTCAAAATTAAAATTGATGTGAATCAGTTCTAGTTTATTGTTTCTGATATCTGTTGATTGAAAATAACGCTTTACCACCACTTTAGCAATTAATCAATAAAAATACTTATTACAGCTAACTAAATCAAACAGTCGCTTTATCTCAGTAATCGAGATAATTTTGGAATTTTGTCAGAATATAACATTTCTCTTTAAATCGATATGTTGACAAAAGATTTTTAATGTTCACTTTGTCAAATCAATCAATCGTGACTTTTGATCAGTGCACATTAGTTACTCGAAGAAATATTTTTAACGTCGATAATAAATAGTAATAATAATAATAATACTTTAAAATAATCAGTTCAATTTTTCTTTTTTAAACTTCTTCATTGTTTTATTACTTAAAACATTATCCTAACAATTATAAAAGGTTTTTAAAAGTTAATATGGTATGCATAGTTCAATCAGTGTCTTTCTTAATAAGCAACCATTTCAACAGTATTAAAAATCATAACAACTTTGTGATGCCTTTTCCAAACATATTATGACAGGTTAAAAGTTTTACTTAAGTGAAAACAGACAGAGAATATATGTCTCAGTCAAAAGTGATATATTGAGAAACATTGGATGTTTGTATTCTTTGCTTAAGTAAAACTGTCATATCTGTAAAAGTAACTAAAAATAATTACTCAAGTGGAGCTTTAAGCACTTGGCTCTTATAAAACAAAACTTTTTTAATGACATTTAGAATGTATAATGTCATAACATTGTCAAGTGTCTTTTTACATACATATGTTTCCTTTTAAAGAAGTGATGGAAAGAAAAAAAAGCAAAAATGAAAAAGATTGTTCGATAAAAAAAAACATTTTTTTTGTTTTGAAATAGCCAAATTCTGACCTGTAAGATTAAATAATAAATGTTATATCACCCCATGGATCATTAATTATTTTGATAGTATCGAAGCAATTTGTGACTTCAACAATTTTTTTTTAGTTCGTTTTATTATCTTATTCGAAATTTATAAAGCTTACGATAATTTCTTCCTCGTTTAAAGTTTTAAAACTGGCTCTCCCACTTTAAATTTCTTATCAATGGATTGATTATAAATTTTAATAAGCTTTCTGATAAAAATGTTATAAATATTTATGACTGAAACAAGTTGATAAGACTGTAAAACATTTTTCGTGCATAAATTTCTTAGCACTGCAACCGAACTAAAATACAATAATTGCTTCCTTCTGATCTTAAATTAAATTATAACTTTTTTGAAGGAGTATCTTATTACTTCTTTTTTTGCGCTTTATTTGTAAATAAAAAAAATTGCTTTTGGTTTTCGCTTTGTTTAACATGAACCAATTAAAGTAAAATTTCTGAATTTCCAATAATAAAGTGATTCAATTGAATCGTGTTCATTCGCCATCTTGAAAACAGAATTAGGACCAACTGAATGTTTTAAATTCAGTTATCTCTTGGAGTTTTAAACTTATTTGAGTCTAATTTTATAAAATGTTTTTACTATGAATGCTGCTTTAGATTTAATAAAATTTAAACAATTTTTGAGATTTTTATAGAAAAGAAAGTATGCAAAAAAAAAAAAAAGAATAAAACTAGTTAACTTTTCGACTCATGGTTTCGCGCTTGTTAATAACATCAGAAGAGCTTTCCGTTAAAGGTTTCCAGACAATAGATTTATCATTGTGCAGACAAAAGTGAATGCCATAGCAGAAGCGTGATATATGTGTTTCACGTCACGCACGTCTAGGAGATGAATGACATGATTGATGGAAATACCTAGTGGCTTATCCACGAACTACTAATGATATATTTAATGACGGAATGCAAAAGCAACACTGTATATAGTAACAAATTTTAGAAAATAAATACATCCACTTTAAATTCATTAGCGAAATTTTTAAAGATGAATATTTTAAAATATTTTTGATAATCTTAAAACTATATTAATTTAATCTAATCTTGTTTTCAATTATTCAAATTATAATAAAAGTCATCGTGTTAAATAATAAATTAATTATAATCATTTAATTTAAAATAATTGTATTTTCATAATATTACAAATAGTTTACTATTCTGTCGAAAGATGGCGCAGCATGTATTTAAATATTTTTTTGTATTGATTAGCGTGATATTGTTTGCTTTGATATTTATTGAGTAAATATAAAAAATTGTTATTAATTTATTTAGTTAAATGTTTTTAATATAATAAACTAAAATAAGTAAATGTTATAATAATAATTTATTATATCGTCCCGTCAACAATAAACCGTTAAAATATTGAGTAATTAAACAGAACGTTGAACAAGAATTATGAATTAATTAAAAACCTTATAAAAATGAATACGAATTATTAAAAACGATAAAAATTAAAATATTAATTTAATAAGATGAAAATTTATAAACTAAATTATGCAAATATATCTCTTGAAAAATTTTAAAAATAATTGTGTATTATTAATTAACGATAGGGTACGTGACGATCGCACAGGAAATGGTAGATGGGAATTACATGTTGTAGTTGTTAGTATTGTGTGTAGATGTTGAATTTTAATTGATAATTTTATTTGATTGATAGATCTTAGGAAAAACGATCAATTTTCTGTATTAATTTCTAAACATACCGTTTCTCCCTTTTCTTTCAAACTAGACTCTTCCCAATGCATTAAAATTTTTATGTAAATAGGTTCTCGTTGACTATATTGACTTTAGAAGCTGATGTGAAGTGTAGAATGTACAATTGATGAATGAATACTAGCGATATTATCGATAGTAGACTGTTCACTCTTCAATTACTAATATAACAAAATTCAATTCCAGGAAAGTATTCAATGCCACTCGAAAATCATAAATCAAACTTCTAACAATAATTTCAATACGTACAACTTAAAAAATAAAGAAATCAATGCAATAATCTTCACTTGCTTAATATATTTTATATCATAAAATCATTATGTCCTTTCTATTAATCAATTCAAACAAATAAAAGAGTGATATTCATAAAAATACTAATTTAAGCTTGAAATTCTGCTTTACAAATCAGATTATTTCGAAGATTAAAAAGTTTTATTTTTTTCTTTATTCTATATCTAGATTTAAAATTGCTAAACAGTTTAATTAGATGCTTTTTGTTATCAATTCCTATGAGATTATATCGACCAGTAAAATATTTTCATATCAAAAAGGTGGTAGAGAATATCTCCGACGACCTCTGCTGACTTCACATATCACTTTTAAAATAACTTTGTACCCATGAATAGTTAAGAGACAATTTAATGTTATCAAATTTAATAAAAATAGAAAAACTAAGATAAATGTGGAGATTCTAACAATCATTATAGATCTGACTATACTATTCTGTTTCAGTTCTGGATATATGAAAGATTGATTTACTTTCTTTTTTCAAGCAAAATATTTTTATAACATCATTTTCTGAATGATAAAATATAAAAAATACTTAATTATAAATCCAATTTTTATCATTTAAATATTTTAATTTAACTTTCGTGTATCTATTACGCTGTTAAAAATAATAACAGTACTTCATGATTGCGCTAACACATTGTTAAGCATTAACAGATGATATAAATTTAAAAGTCTAGTTGACTTGCAGATTATATCCATCTACAATTAGTGTGTGTTCTG
The DNA here is from genome assembly GCA_011317285.2 of Androctonus mauritanicus. Lineage (NCBI taxonomy): Eukaryota > Metazoa > Arthropoda > Arachnida > Scorpiones > Buthidae > Androctonus > Androctonus mauritanicus. The sequence goes on along the minus strand of WUQG02055848.1, from coordinate 14,547 downwards.
AATGAATAATATTCATTCCTTCGAGAGACGTAAAATTCCCTTAACTGCAAGCAGATATTAACTGCATTAATGAATTTCTAATAGAAGTGTAAAGAGTTCTGTTGATAAACTGCATACGTTTTGGGAATATTTATGCCTAACTGCATCCTGAAAATCGGTCATGCTTAATATATTTATAGTAATTTTCTAATATTTAAACTCTGATTACAAATTTAGAAATCGTTTTATTTTACTTTGGCTCAAGTATTTAAAAAAATAATAATACTAATAGTAGTTTAATAATTCTTGGAGACGAAAAAATATATATAAAATATTAAACATAAAAATCAATTTAATTTTAAAATCAAATTTAATCTATTAAAGGATTCCATGACCTCATGAATGTTTCTAATACATAAATGATTACTTTGGAAATAAATTAATCAAAACTTGGACATGAAGGATGATGCATACGAATTCATTCATGTAGAGACCGAAAGGATATTCCTTTACATTAGAGAACCTGTAAACATGTTCAATCACAATATCGATCACTATATATACTGTGAATTCAGACTTTTGCCTATTTGTCTTGAATGAAATCTTCGAATTTAATCAATAGAAATGTATATGTGCTGTCGAGCAATAACAAAACGATAAAATATGAGCTTGCTATAACTTGTAATTTTATATCTTGTAAAGAGAAACTGGGAATCCATTCTTTCCATAAAAGTATCTCCTATCAACGTTTCGATCTGTTTAATTCCATAAAAGTTTCTATAAGTAAGTTATAATTAATTTTCGCATTGTTTTTTGTTTAAATAAGTTTTTAATCCAAACAGACGTATCAATATCAAACTTAATGTAAGAAAAAACAATTTTTAGATATAAAAAGTTTTGATCATAATATTTTTGTAACAGTTGAAATTAATTTTTAGTTTTAATTTACAAAAAAGTAATAATACTTAATGTGATAAAAATTCTCTCTAGATGATTATATTAATTAAATTATCATTAAAAATAAACTTTCATCTAGAATAAAAGCCTACAGCACTTAATGTTTCCTTTTGAAAGTTTTTTTTCTTTTATTTTAATTAAATTCATTAATTATTATTTTTATTTACTTTAATTATTGATTAATCACTTAACTGGTGTTAATATAAAAATATTTCACACATAATTATGTTTAAAAAAAATTAAAATCGTTTCTTGTCATTCAACTTCAAAAATTCTAGAGTATCAGAATTTTTAACGATCTTTTTCTCTTAAATCGATTGCTAAATTGATTTTCGTGCAAAGGATGGCTTTAGAGTTGGTTGAAAAGATTGTAGGGCTAGTATGGTTACACTTTATAAAATGGGAAAGGAAAAATATATATATATATATTAGAAACCATTTTTTGAAGTTTTTTAAACGATTTCTGAAAGAAATGTCGATATAATTTTCATTGATCTATAAAGTTTTTAAGGAATTTCTTGGAGTTTTCATATTATTTGTAGAATAAAAAATATTTATATAGATTATTTGCAAACTATAAATTTATTTTATATTCTTTATTAAACCGTTTATGTCGTACTTATTGTTCCAATATTGAAAGACATTCAGTATAAAATATCAGAAACGATATTATATTGAATCTATTTTCAAAATATACATCACGCTGCAGTTTTGCTGAAGAAAGCGTATCCTGCTTCAATAGAAACTGGGTGATTTCCATCGATTTGTTGACGTAGACGAAGAGGCATCTTACGGTATGACTTCTGAAGAGATAGGTCATGTCAAGAAGATGAGATTGCTTATCCTGTCAAGACAGTTACATGTCCTTATGTCACTTTACAGTAAGTTATTAAATCTCAAATAGTGTCTTATTGTTTTTTTTATTGATGGAACAAATCTCCCCTCTGTTTCTATCGATTTATAAATGTCAAATTTCTAAAAATGTTTCGTCAGTGTGTCAAAAGTTATTGCAGTTAAAAGTCAGGATAGGATTGTTTCTATAGACTACTTTTCTAAATTAGTATACGATAATACGAAAACAGAAATTTTCTGAATGAATCCTGTTGTTTGGACCTCTCTGAGGATCGTTTCAGATTTTTAGTGATATTGGCTGTGTTTAAACAGGAAAAATTTTTGAAAATATTAGAAACAAATGTTTTGTCTAGACAAAAAGAAATCGATGAAAATCCATTATTTCATCTTACACACGAGTGAATTGAGAGGATCTTTACGTCTCTACTTGATATGAATCGCATCTAACTGTTTAAATGCCTAGCTTATTCGAAGTTTTAAACTCTCTCCCTTTATGTGTTTATTGAAATTTCTTTAATTTCTTATGTCATTCACCCTTGTAAACAAATATGTAACAAGTTATGCTAATATGAGAGTAGTCTAAGTACCGTAAAAATCTGTCTTTGTCACATTTGTTATTGATAGGATAGATTAGAAATCAGGAAAACATTAAAGTTATCCTATACATTTATTCATGAAATGTTCGTGAATATACTTTATAACTCTGTTAGACACGAAGTATTGGGATGTACAGATTATGTTGCATGACATTCCTTACGGATAACCTGGTCTGTAGATGATAGCATTGAAGATATCGTGACATCCTCATGAATAAATCGAAAGCTAGCTAACAACTTATTAATAACAATATAGCTATTATTTTATAAACATTCATATAATATATAATTTGCTATATACTAGTTTTTAAAATTATTTTCGCTTGAAGTTTGCTATTTGAAAGTTTCTTCAAGCTTGAACTCATTTTACTAATTTATTAAAAGCTTTTCTTAGTGTCAGGAAAATAAAAAAAATTCTTAAATGGTTTCTTTCTGAATCTATTTACGAAACTTGCAAAAAGTTTGCAAACTTTACACATGAGTGATTTTGTTTTTTTTTTTTTTTTTTACTTTCTGTGATTTCAGTCGATCTCGTAATATTATTTAAATGAGGTTTACTTTATATTCAAATTTAGAAAGGATGAATCCATTTGTAATCTATTAACCGTATTCAGACAACCGAGCACAAAACACATAAATAAAATGGTTGACAAAGATGATATTAAAAATATCGTGCAGAGAATATGATATATTTCAATCTTAATGAGCAGTAAACACGTGTAATCGTTTCTCGTAGAACTCGAACACGACTGACAGGAAACTGTGATGGATCACACCACAAAGGACTACGTTAATAACAAGACTACGTTGTCAATCTTAGGTAAGATTTCGGAACGTGAGCAGTATACAGATATCCTATATACTTTATTCAAACTAGTTTTGGCATTACGTTCAACCCACCCAGCATACCTGTACCCGTTTCCAGCAAAAAAGAGAGAGAGGAAAAAAAGATATTTATTTTGGGAATAAAGTTATAGAAATTAATCCATTACTTCATCATTCCATGTTAATAATAAATGTCAAAATTAATATTATAACGCATTATTAAGCATTCAAAACTGACGTAAGTTATAAACTTATGCTAAATTAAGCGAAATAGGTAAATGAACCAAATATCAATCATTCGGTTTCCTATTTTTTTTATATTAGAGATTTTTCAAATATACAAGATGTCATCTAAAATGGAGACGAAGTTTTTCTTTCTGGCACAGTTTATCATCATCAACATTATAGATTAAATAATTTTATGAATGAATTACTTTTTGAATCGAGTTATAAATACACAATTATATATATAGTGCTGTTATAAATTAAACTACATAATTTAATTTAAAGAAAAAAAACCTGTCAACAGATGTGCTTAAAATCTCATTAAAATGCGTACATTCGATGTATATTTGATAAGCGAAATATTGTCGAATCATTCGGCTTTCTTAACTCAATTCATTCAAGAGAATAAAAAAAAGAGTAGTGATAAGTAACCAACTGTATATAAATAGATATCTTCGTTTTTCTTTCTATTTAGAACTTCTACAATTTCGGTTTTTGGCAGGAGGCGGGGTTGTTAACTTCCCGCTTGATGCATGAGGAAAACGATAAACGAAATGTCTTCCGAAAACGTCCTCCTTAAATCACTTAACATACTTCATTAATATCCTTAACACAATTTTCACATCTCGTTTTTTTTTTAAGAAAAACATTTTGTACCATTTCACCGAACAAATAAATTATTTCAGAGTTATATAGCTCAGCTATTATTAGCATTTTAAAGAGACCGGATGGAATATTAAAAAAAAAAAACAAATAATTTAAACTAAAAATATTTATTTTTTGGCATTTAATATTTTTGGGACGGAGAATAAGCAATTTTTCAACAAAAAATATTTTAAAAAAACCTAAACCTAATTCTAAAAATTATTCTTTTTAAAATATTCCCTGTTATTTTGCGATTGGGAACAATCTTTATTTATTAAGACGCATTGCGAAATGGGCATATCGATAATAAACCTTAAATCTGAATTTATCTCTTGGCGTATACTTAGAGACCTCAGATAGAAACAAATCATACAGATAACATCGCATTGTTTAATATCTGTAAGGTTTTATGTCAAACCACATCTCACGATGTGGTTAAAGAGAAGCACACCCAATTTCTTCAGTAGGATGATGTTTCAATCAAATCTTGATTTACTGAAACCACACGTTGTGATTATAGCTATATATGTGAATTCTGTTCTAGATTAAATTTTTTTTCTGTTTTCTGGTCGAAATTCAATTTAACAAATCGATATTATCTGTTGTAATAATTTATCAAAAAAATTAATTTGATTTTTCTTTTTTAATTGCAAACTAACCTGTTACATTAACATTAAATAATTATTTTAAATCGATTACGAAAGTAATAAGACGCGTATAACTTAATTTAAGCATTTTATTTTATTTTTCTAATATATCTTCATCATAATTCATGTTTTATTAAATTAATATTAATATAGACTAATTTACTTTCGTGTTATCTCCGTGTATAATTTACAGATCAATTATAATCGTTTATAATCGATTTACAGATATAGATCCTGAGAATAAATGATTAAAATCTACAGACATGTTTCGATTAATCATTTATTACCTATGATTATAGGTTTTGATTGTAAAATTGTCAAGATTCATCCAGTATATCTATAGATTCTATATAAAGATATATAGTACTTTACAACTGCTCTATATCTATATAGTGTGTACTATATCTAAATGTATACTATATTTAGGTACTGTACAGAAATAAGAGATGAAGAATTAAATCAGTTTATGATAACATAATCTTTAAAATATTTCACTCAACTTTGGATTTATTAATTGGTTAATATTTAATAATATTACCATAAACTTAATTCTTGATTTATTGATTTAATTTACAGCTAGAAAGTTTCAGAACTTATCTATGCTAACTTGATGCAAGTTATGAATAAATTTCCCGGAATTTAAAGCAAATTTGGTTAAGATTCTGCTAAAAAGATAAAGAGACGATACAGTTTCAGAGTTCATTACTTCGAAAACAGACACTGTTTGCTGACGACGCTGTATTTAGCAACGAAGGAAGTTCGGATTAAATTTTCTCTAAAGAAAAGGTCAAAAAAAAAATAACTTACGAGTTAAAACTAAGTGTTTAGATACGGTTCTAATCTTACTGAATACTTTCCGATAATTTTTCAATTTTTTTCTACGTCCTGTTGAAACGAAAGCTATATCAATCTGCGAAAATTCTTTATTTGGCTCAAGAGTGAAGAAAGTCGGAAAATTATCGATGGAAGATAACGATAATTATAAAATATAACACTGAAGTGACTCTCGGTAAATCAATACAGTAATTTCGACCATCATTTTTTTTTTAAATTTAAAAAATAAAAAGCATTAAAGTGAATTAAATTTACTTTTTAATCTAATTTTCTATCAGTAGTAATTATTTTTCTTGAATGCCAAAAATATCACGGATCATCAAGTCGCGTTTTAATATTGTACAATAAATTAGAAAAATTCCAAAAAAAAAAAAAAAATTGGCTTCGCATAAAAGAACCGACTCAAATTTTCTTTAAAACATAAGTAAATAAATTTAAAAATGGTTTTCGTTTTATGATCGCTCTTAAAATTAAAATTAATTAAACCATATAAAATTGATTGGTTTTCCCAAATGCTTCCCACATTATCAAGCATTTTAACGGGGGGGATTTATCATAACAATGAATTATTACAACTTGTAATAACGAATTGTTCTTTTACAATAAATTATAAGACAAAAATGTGTTATTATAGTATATTATAATATAATTTCACGATTTAAAGATAATTTATTTACTTCTTCTCTTTAATTCGACGCGAAATTTTTCTCATAATTCACATAAATTTAAATATCTCACAAATAATGCAAGTGTCTCCATCTAGTGTTAAAATAAAGCTTAAAATTTGAATATGTAACTTTGTTTATATCTCAAAAATGGTATCAATAATTCCGAAAGCGTCATCATCAAAATTTGCATAATTTTTATTAATTCCATAAAAATATACTTAATTAGAAGAACTAAATTCGTTTTACTCAATTTAAAACTCATTAACTAAGTTAGTAATCATTAATAATTTTGCATATTTAAATTATAATTTTAGTAAAACAAAATTTTTTTGATAAAATGCGTAATTTCGTTTAAGAATTTCTCTTTATGTGGAAGCACCTACGCTTTCAAGCTTGTTATGTCCCAAAGGATATATCAGATTTAACAGTCTTAATAACCGGAGATGATTGAAGAGAATATTTCCGAGATGAAATTACCGAAAAGATGTTTACGAATTTCGCTTCCTGTCTGCACTAAGTTAAATGTAAAGTAAAATATCATCTATAGTATATACATTCATAAACTGAGAAATTTTTAGTTTCAGAAAACGTTTAGTGTGCTAAATTATAAATAGATGATTTGTTATGAGTAGAGAATATTAAAAAACTAAAACCGTTTAGTTTTCATTTAAAAAATTAATTTATTCATTCAAATTTTATTACCGTGATAATATTTTAAAACTACAGATGGCGCTATCTATGGAATCGAGCGCACTCTGCAATTTTTAAAAAATTTTGATTAATTAACAGGAAGTAATAAATTTTTTTTTATTCACAAATTAATAAAGCGTAAAATTTTTATTAAATTAACAAAATTTGATGAATTATGACCAAATTTATTTTTATAAAACAATAAAATTTAACAATTTTAATTATTTATAACGTTATTTATATAAATAAAATACTGTAAACGTAATCGTTCGGCAACTATTTTAAAATTTCAACAAAAACTTAATTACTGCTTATATATGCGTATTTGTTTATAAAATAGTTTCGGATAAATGTTATCATTATTTTAATTCAATTTTAAAAACCTAAGTTATCTCTATTATTGGTTATGTTGGTATTATTTCCAACCAATAATAATAACCAGTAGAAGTTAAGTGATTTATTGCACGACATGCAGAGAAGTATGAGCATCCACTCCGGGAATGATCTATGACCTCACTTAGGACACTTTAGGTGTTTTCAGTTCAACGCTCCGTTTTTTGTATCAATTCACATATTAAGACATCAACACCACATAATAATTGTAATAGCTCAATAAGTATCTCTTGCAGAGAATGTTCGAAATTCTTTTTACATTATTTAACATAATTGATCTAGAATAAATTTTAAGTAGTTGTTTTCTTAGATAAAAACATTTATTAAATTGATTTTTTTTACTTTTCTTTAACGTCATGATTATGCATAATGGCTATTTTTAACATTCTATCCTCATAAAATTTTAATATTAATATAATATAGGACTATGGTATCTAGAATAATATATAAGCCGCTCTTTATGTAAATAATATTTTACGCTTCGTACAGTTTTATCTTTCATATTTAAAATTAATACAGAACCAGAAAAAAAAGGAAAGAAACGTGTCTATCGCCGTATCATCAAAAGAATATCATGTTTGCCGACATAAATCGTTGCCAGATCTTTGAAAATGGTAAATTCGTTGGCAAGGAAGAATTGTTTCTATAGAGTTTAAGAAACATTTTAGTAAAAGTTCAAAACATTTAGTTTACAACTAAGACGTATAGCATAAGATGACAGTATGAAGTCCATAACATGCTTCACTGACAACTTCAGTTCCGTAATTAATCGCTGTACCCTTCTGGCAAGCAGGTGTGTCTCGACATCCTGACTTAGCAAATACTGTTTGTTTATAATAAGCGGCCAAAGGTTTTAAGCTACTTGTTCTTGTCATCTTATGGAACGTTGACTTGAAATAATCTATATATATTTATATAAAAGGATTCTCTGACCTCCCATTCATCAATTATTTAAATATAACCACCATAAAACGGTAATTTTTTAATGAAGGAAGATGTTAACTCTAATATGTATAAAGAGGCCCTATATTTTATCTCTACTTTTTTAAATAAGTTCTCAAGAGTATTCAATTTATTGACTTTAACTCCAGAATATGCAATGAAGTTCAAGACGGCTTGTATGGAATTGCAGATGAGACAGACTAGGTATTTATTAACTATACTAATAATTATTTATTCATATTTATTTATGATTTTGTAAAACAATTATGGTATAAGGTTATTAAGTAACAAATATAAGTTAAAGTTTAGGCTACAAAATGTATCTAAAAAGTATTATAAAATGTAAACATCACTGCTCTTCAATGTTTTTTGGATTATCTTCATACGTTATATACAGCATTAGAAAATAGTTCTTACAATTTTGTTTACATTAGTAGGGATTTGTAGGAATTCTGTAAGCGACAAACAGCTCTCCTGCTGTCTCCGTGTGTACATTAGACTTCATAAGACAGCTTAGTCTGCTTAGAGTGAGTGCGAATGTGCTATTAACATTCCATAATCTATATAAAATCTCCCTTTTCAAAAACACTGGTTACGAAAACATTTTTAAATATTAATATTTAAAATTTTTGAAATTTTCTAGATTTCTTTCGATGTTAATGTTAATTGGTAACATTTTACCTTTAGCAGCAAACTTATATTGTTTATATGTTTCGATCAAATCAGGTTTGCTACGTATTTTTTTATTTTTATTTTAAATAAAAAGGCAAACTATATATCTTTTGAGACAACTATCCGTTTTAACTATTGAAAGAGTAAACTTATAAGAAATGCTGAATAGGTAACATAATTTATAGAAACCTGTCTTTAAAAAATAACGAAAATATGTCAGTTTGAAAAAGGAATAGAAAAATCTTTTCAAATGGAACCTTGCTTAAGGCTAAGAAAGACGTATTTGGAATTAAAGTGCGACGAACCTGTTCAGCCTCCTCTTTATATCCTTAATGACAAGATTTTCATTTTCAATGCTATTTTTATGGCATCATTTATCCCTTCCATGCTAATTAGTTGCCGATATATCACTTTTTATTCAAGTTATAAACGATATTAATATTTTAATATAAAGCAAATTGTTATTTAAAATTATAATGAAGAACTTTTATGGCATAAATTAGAAAGATAATTATAATAAGAACTGTAGTCAGTTTACGATAATAAATAAATTTTAATTGTTAAATTTGTTAGCAGCAATTCGTTTTAATAGCTTCCAACATTAAATGTGTTAAAAAAAAAAAAATATGTAACAACTCAATTTCTGACGAAAGATTTTATTTAATACTGGAAAATTTTTTATCTTTTTATAAATTTACTCATTTAGATTTTTATACGATGAAATTGTAGGAATTTATACAGAGATTAAACAAAACATTCATCCTGAGTAGAAATCAACCGAAATTTATTGCTCTCCGTTAAGCTCCATTTGATTATTCCATTTAAGATATCAAGTTTATCTCATTAGTTAAAATATAGCTTCATTTTTGTCATTTCTGTAACATTACTTGAAATTTAGTTTCTATCCATCTTATGACCTCTTTCCTTTCCATTAAACGAAGTGAAATATGTTCGCGCCGTATATCACTTTGTTTCCATTTTAATAATACCAAATGATATTTTTCGGTCGTTTTCCACTGTATCACACTATATGATAAGTTTTAGATAAACAGTGCTTTCGAAACTAGTACATCATCAAATACTCAATTGAAAACACCCAACTTGGTAGAAATAAATTACTAACAAAATAAAAAAAAGAAGAAAAACTGCCGAGTTCTTAACACAATTTATTTCAACACGTTGAGAAATAAAGTTTATAAAACGCGAGAGTACACTGTTGAGATGACCTTTTCTTCTATATATCTTTAATAACTTGACAGATATGGGTGATCCTATCGGTAAACGTGTACTGCATCTCGCCTCTCTTTTTCCTATAGGGATACAGTTGAGAAATCAAACAGTATCGTTGGCGATAGAGGAGTGCAGTAATAAAAAAAAAGAAAAGAAACTAATCTATTTATATCACGTTATTATTATCAAAGAAAATCTTTAATAACTTTCGATAAAATATTTATCCGAACTAACTTTATTAAAATGTATATTAAGTTACTGAAAATTAGAATTTATTGCTTATATCTGTAGGCCTGTAGAGATTATATGGCATATTTAGAGAAAATATCATCATCCGAGCAAAAAAATTATACATTTTAAAAACATGTTATAGATTTCTACTTTAATTTTTTCAGAAATAAAACTACTTGTTTATGTTTAAAGTAATATTTATATTGATCGAAATAACAAATAAATATATAAAAATATTTATTTTTTTTATTAGCTAGGACCGTTTTATTTCACTAAACCGAAATATCTCTAATCCGGAAATGAATCTCCCTATTAATCGAATTAATGAGGAGATTCATTTCCGGATTAGAAATATTTCGCAAGTACACGAAAGTTATAGGCTTATAATGGATATCTTACCAATTATTATTCTCTAAATATTTGAGTTTATAATCTAAACTTCAGAAATATTTTATACAGAATTTGTCATAAATAAATGATTACACATATAAAAAACTTATGCATTTCCTATATTGAAATCTTTATATACGGGATCATTGATATAAACCTCATTCTGTTCTACAATATTTTATTTATAAGCGCAGACAGAGTCTACGTGTTATACGCTTATCGACTTTCTATTATACTTCTCTTATGTCTCATTCATAAAGATTGGGCCATTACTTGCATATTATAGTTTTATATGTCAATAAATATATACCGTATGTTTTCCTTTCGAATATCAAATTACATATAATTAGTGTTGACAGATTATTAACGTGATTGAACGGCAATAAAATGTCCTTCTTGTCATCCGATTCCTTTTAAAAATATTCTTTAACGTAATAGAATTATAATTCGGTTTTCGGAAGTATAAAATTTCGAATTATTTTAAATTGAAAATGTCGAAAGTCGCTTCGTGGTCCTTCGCTCGAAAGTAAAAACAGTTTCAAAGAGGATTTGTATTAAAATGTCAAAGTTATTCACTTTTACATCTCGTCTGAGAATCATCTTTAATTACGGCTTTTTAAAACAGGTTGAAGACCTCTGTTTTAAATATATCTTAGTCAGAGCTTTCATAAACATGACACGACTATGATATATTAAATCATACCAACCGTGGATTTCGTGAATATTGTTGTTGTTGTTTCTTTACATTGTGAATTGTAATTTTTTTTTTAGGGGAAAAAAATTCCAGAAATATATTTATATATCTCTCAGTCTCTCTCTTTGTTATCTACTCTTATGAATCAGTACATATATCACACGTAATAAATTTTTTTGTGATTCTCTATGTTGCACAAGTGCCATTTTTCCTTTGTTGCCAACAAATTCTTTCTCTTTTCATTCTTATATCATATATTCTTCCAAACTGACCTTCGATTATTCATTCTATACTTCTAAGTCGTTTCAAAGCATTTGTCACGTAGTTTCATATTCACGATGCCGAAAAGAAATTTTTGCCTCTTGGCATAATGATAAAAAGAAAAGTTACAATAGGATGTAACACCAGCTGTGTGAATTATTGGCCTAAATCTCTAAATCACCAAAAGAACTTTTAATGCTTTTTAATGAAACGTTTTGCATAAATTTCTCCATGCTAATTCGTCAAAGAATTAGCTTCTAACTATTCAATAAATTTTATTATTCCCTAAAAATTTAGGAGATCTCTTGCATAATTCTCGGGATTTATAACTTAACAAGCAGTTTTAATTAATATTTTTTTAAATTATTGAATGAAACTATTACAGATTTTAAAACTGTACAAAGAGAAAAAATAGATTTTGAAGAAATTATAATCAGAACAGAGCGCATATTTTTTACCAAAAAAAAAAAAAAATTACTAATAATAAAATGAACAAACATTTATAAGGCAAAACCTTCCGCAAATTGGAAAAGAATAGGATCGTTATTCATATGAAGGCTGTTGCTTGCAGCTTTTGGTGTTTGCGAAGGATCGATAATTTTATTTTCCAAGAAACCATTTAAGTAATGAATACAAGAAATGTCAAATTCGTTTTAACTAAGACATTTTGAATAAGTATTTTTAAATGGTATTTCTAGTTTTAATGAATGTTCGGCGCAAACAAATAAAAAAACTGATTTAACTGTTTTAAATAAAACAACAATTACATTATTATTTATTCAATATAAAAAACAAAATAAACAATATTTTTTTAACTAGTGTGAGGTTGTTGACGTTTTAAATGTTTTAAATTACAAGAAATAACCATAATTTTATTAAATGAAAGATAGAATTTATGATGAAATTCGATGCGAATGTAATAAAGGAAATTATAAGTTTAATGAATTATCATTAATACTCCAACGTTGATGTGTATTTTAATAGTTATATTACGTGATTTTTCAGCATTTTCTTGGATAAATGATAAGTTTGATTTAGAAAACAGTTTATTGGCGAAAAATTCGTTTCTTGCTTGTCTAATAGTGGCAACCTTTTTTGGAACTGGCACTTTTATAAAGTTCTCAGTTCATAAAACTATATCATTTCCTGTTTAGAGTAAAATTATTTATAAATAGTTACTTTAGAATAAAACTTACAAGTGGAAACTCGTTTTACTTTATAAAAATATACTTTTGGATGGATTTTTATGACTTATAATCATGTTAAAGTTTAAGATTTTAAAGGTTAAAAGTTAATCTAACAGCATGACTTGCTGTTTTATGATATACGGCAACATTAATATGATATGATACGGTTTTACTTACTTAGGAAATTCAATAATTTTTGGATTGCTGATAAATGAAATTTTTATCAGTCGAGAAGCGAAACTTTGAACATATTTACGCATTTAAACGCTTCCTTCCATTTTTTTTTTCGTGGAGTGTTAACTGATACAAGAATTATTGATGCTAAAATACAGTATACGCATGAAGAACTTCGACAAGAGACACAATTACAGCAACTGAAACTGGACTGCTATCAATGGAAACGAAGACGAATCGGCCTGTTTATTTTGGCCTCAGCCGAGGTAGGAAAGTGTTAAGCGTTCGCACTTCATCTTTCTTGTACACTTTAGTTGAAGCGATATTTCTTCTATATATAACTACTATAGCTTTGACTGTCAAGCCAGATGGTCTGAATAGACCATTATGCATATTGAAAGGGTTAAGGTAGTATCGGAGGAATTTCCTTTGACGTTGAATGACTATTACTACCAAAAATTAATGTTCTGTTCTTGTTTCGGAAAGATTTAAAGACATCCGGTCTGATCTAAACAGCTACTAAGGATCTACAGAAACTAAATAAATTTAGTTTCAGCCTACAATAGACTTCAAAATTAAACTTGTGTTATCTTAGATATCATCAACATTCTTTGGAAATAGGCCTCGGAATTTTTATTAGTTTTACACAGTTCTTTAATTAAAGACTTAAGAAGTTAAGCTAAAGGATAAATTAGAGAAAAAAAAATCTTTTCCAGTTTTTTTTTCCAGTTCAGAAGTAAGAAAATAATGCCTGGTTTTTTTAATTAGCAGTTTTCGTTTGAGTGAGTAAGAATTCTAAACTTGTTTTATCCATATTGATTTGGCTACAATTCCCTTATTTTTTTCCTCAAAAGAAAAAAAAATCATGTAGTTAAAGAGTTTATCGTAAAAAGATTTATATAATACAATTATAAATAATAAATATAATCGACATCTTGAGCATTAATTAAAATTCGATTTATTTTCTTATGAAATAAATTAGTTAATGGCATTTAATATAAATATAAATAAAGAAAGCAGCCTGAAGCAACAACAAGTACACACTACACACTATTACTTATTCATTTAAATCAGCTTAATTAAATTATACTGCTATATCAGAATGGTTTAACCAAATCTTGTTAAGCAAATTCTGTTTATGATCTTCTATTCTGTAGATTTTTTTTTAATGCTTACCTATCATCTGTCCTGTTTCAATAAAGGAATAAGCACAGAAGTTTGATTGAAATCTAGTAGCTAGTAGAAATTTCATGTTGTTCTCAGATATTTAACACGAAAGACGTTTTATTTCTCTATTAATAAGCCAATATTTTGTTTACACATCCCACATGCTCTTCTTATCGATAAGATGTATACAGTACATATATACAGTACTATAGTAATCCGATCGTTACAGCTTGATAAAAAACACTTGTACGATTTTACAGAAGGAATCGAATAACTTATTCCAAATAG
>WUQG02055837.1:0-10151 GCA_011317285.2 Androctonus mauritanicus | reverse complement strand
GTAAAGTTACTCCAGGCCCGTACTGTAGGCTAAAAAACGGACATTTTCTCCCCCCGGAAACTGGTCGTCTTTGGTATGTTATATCGATTGAGCTTTAACAAGCAAGTCGGACGGATTGTTACAGGCTTCACGACACTCACATCTTGCGGTAGTGGGGGATAGAGAAGGGGGTATGTAACGTCGCCCTGCCTTTCTCGGAAGATTCTTGTCTTCCTTTCTCCGTCTTGACCTAAACGATTCAGTGGCAAGTCTTCTTTTCTTTTGTAACCCGGGGAAAAGAACGGTTAAAAGCAGTTAAAAATTCTTTTTAACTGCTTTTAAAACGGTTTCAGAAAAAAGTATCTATCGGAAATTTCGAAAAGTTCATTTTTTTTTTAATTTAGAATTCGACGCGTTTGATTGGTCAAATTTCGATTACGGTTTTTTTAAAATTTAAATCTACGAAATTGACGCATCCGATTGGTGGATTACGTAAGAGATGATGTTACATCATTACTCGTTTTAATTTCCCGTAACAGAACGCTTATTTCCGATTAAAAAAGCTCTAAAACGTAACAGATGTTTCTTGAATAAGGAGTAATAGGCACATTATATATAAGTTGTCCGCTAATGATTTAGTCGTTTAAGACTCCTATTACAAAGCCGAAACCAGATAAGAAAACATATGGACGATTTATTGTAGTCTATCAAATCCATTTGGGACCCAAAATGTCGCAGGACCTACCAGGTATCGTATTCCATACAAATCGATGTAAAGTCAGTAATATCTTATTATGGTTACACTATCAACTGGACCTTGGTGGTTCTCATTAAACCTTACCCTACCTGCTTCCCTTTTTATAATTAACCCAGTTCGGAATATGTAGCGGATGAAACACGATCCGGATCTCCTATTGAGCGACCATATGTCGCCTGAGGACTACCGGCTTCTTTGCCTGACAATGGAAAGAGCGTCCACGTGACTACAATATGGGGGAACGTGCTGTTAGTAAAAGGCGATAGTTCCGTCCAGCTAATGGTCGCTTCCGACTATTGTTGCTTTGTGGTCGAGCTACAATGATTGGGTGTGCAAAGCATATGGCGCTCACCTAACTGGGATTGCTATCGGAAGTGATCGATCATTCGGCTTACTTCCTCCGTTAATCTGGTCTCGGGAGTCTTTCGTTATTGGCCGTATGTGTGTTTATCGTTTGACCTTGTCAGTCAATCGTAAACGGAAGTTTTAATCCCATCGACAGAATTCATAAGCGCAGGTGGAATGGAATCGCACACAATAGGATAGTTGACACTTGATCAATACAGTATACACCGGACCGTTGCCAAATTCGAGTTTGGCGCTTGATTAATGATGCGTCCCGTACTTTTTATTACGTTGTAGAATTTTTAAAACTGATTTTCACGCATGTAAATACGAGAAAAATAAAACAGAGATTCAAATCGATAAAAAAAAAGCACGTAAGATTAAGTCCTTGAACATAAATATTCTTTGTTTTTTTAATAAAAAGCTACTGTATGCTGGGTAGAAAACAATTTACATTTTTGTTTCCAGAAATTTGTGAGACACGCAGCCATATTCGTTGTCTTGTCATGAATAAGGGTAGTTACCGCACATAACACCCAGGAGTCAGAGAGGCACCAGAACTAGGAATTTATAGTCTCTAGTGCCACCGCTAGGGGCCGCTAAATCAGTCGGCTGTCACGTGGCTACAAGTCGTTACATGGCGTCTGGCAGAGCCCTTGGCTTAGATACAAAAAGGCATTTGCCACCGAATGCCCGATTACCGCTTGGATGGCCTTAGCTTATTCACCATAAAGATTCTACTTTTATGGCCTTTAATACGTCATCTTTTTCGCAAGTAAACAGTCCAAAATGCACTTTAAACAATCCGAAACGGGAAACCGTCCATACTACAATGTCTAGATTATTGAATTAAAGATTGAAACGTATCGATCAAGTCTCCAAACTTCTTAACATCTTTCTTTCCTTGTGTCCCTGTCCGCTTTATGTATATTCATTTGTAACTCTAGTCCAAACATCGAGAGGCTCCCCACCCTTAGGGGGCCTCTGCACAATTACTTACAACCCGGTACTGGTTTTAAATCAACTTCTTACATTTAATCAGATAAACAACATCAAAAAATTCCTTTGCATATTTGTTATGGGTGAACGCCGGAGATAATACGATCTGTTTTATCTTGCCCATTATAATTTTCATGGGCGTCCTGTCTAGAAGAGTCCATGCTCCCTTAAATTCTATACATCAGATAATTTCCGTGCTCGTGTGTAAACTTTATCATTATCAATAAAAGTTTCGACTCACTTTCATTTATTTAGTGCCTGATGACTTTCAAGATAACAGCAGCAATAATATCACATGCCCAATTTACTAATTTAAAAATGCAGGCCCATGTTTGATGTTATTGTGATAATTGATAGACGTACATAATTTAATAAACATAGTATGGATTTAAATATGGTAAAACTTATGTTTGTTAGCCCGATTTTTATAAGGTTACAAGAAGTGCAGCCATAGTAATCTCATATTGACAAAAAGATAAGAAAGATCTTTCTCATAATTTTCAAAAGGCTTACGGCTGTTAAAGTTTGCTTAATATAACTCTCATGGCCTATTTTAGCTCTTATTGCATCTTTAATTATGCAAGATTACTCAGTTCTTATTGTTTTTTTTTTTAATCTTTGTGGGTCTAAACTACTTTATTTTAAATCTTTAGACTTTACAGTAGTTAAAATGTCCCATTAAACTTTTAATAATTCAACAGAGTCTAACGTTAGTCCCCTCGGGATATAGATGAAGAGCCGTTCGAGAATATATAATTTCTCAATAATTACTTTCTCTGAATTGATTTTCATAATAACTACCATATAAATAAATCTTAGAACGAGGAAAGTAAATGATAATTTACAATCTTAATAAATATAATTCAGCATCGGTATAGTCAGTCTAGATTATCTGTGCCAATTTTAGAGAAAAAATAGTATGGAAAGAAAATGGATCGAGAAAGCCAATCTAATTAAATAAATAAAACTAAAATTTTTGAAGATTTTGGGATGATACAATTTCTGAAAATTTCTTTTCTGAGATATAAAAATGAAATCCTAATCTAGAATATTTATGTGCTAGAGGATATAAATGCAGCTCTATTGAGTTAAGAGGATGGCAGAAAGAAAGAAAGAAAGAAAAAAAAAAAAACCATTTGGTCAAAGGATTATATATGGTTATTATACTTGCCAATCACTTGCTACATCAAGCATGTCATGACTTGACTTTTAAATCCGTTTTTGATTGGTCAATTTCTGGAAGAAACTCCTATTGATCTGACATAACGGGATCCAATAAAGATTAGACCGAATCTAAAGAGCATTTAGATCTTTTGAGAGGCTACAGGTGGACTTGGTCCACATACATTGAATGCCAAATAGATCAATGGTGTATTCTGTGTAAAATGTAATTTCTTCTTCTTCTTTTTTTTATCTCTTATCCTCTTTGGAAAAAAAAGGAGATCTTAATGGTAGCAATAGTTGTTTAGGTTTTAAATCTAAGATATAAACCATGAAATGGGGCTTTTTAAATCTGAAAACTGCGGTATTAATATATATAAACACCTTTCCGTTTCTACAAGCTTACCTTGATAGTTCTTGTATGAGGCATCGTACGATTAATTTTATTGTTTTCTAATCTTAATCCGGGATCTCAGATCCCTGTGGGATTCCTAAAAACCTCCCCGCAAATCACGATTACAAATTCATTTCTTCTAAGAGATTTTTTTACTGTTTTAAGTTCACACGACTCGTCATTCATACGAATGAGGAATGACAGTAGCTATTCAATACTTTTTTATATATATATTATATATACGTGTGTGTGTGTATGTCTATGTAAGATAAAGATCATAGAAGAACCGGTTCAATCATCCATTTCCTTCTTAAGTTGACGGGGATCGAATATCATTTACTATTGATAGGCCATAGACATATGAAACATGAGAATGTCTTCATTTGAGTGTGCGACTTATATATTCAGACAAGTGAAACAGCACGTGCTTGCATTGCAATTCCCTTCTTTCCTACCCCCGTTATCGTGACACCGTCCATTTTCCGCGCATTTTCTCAGGCGACGGACCATTACTAATCTGCAAAGTAGTCACCCACTTTAAATGGTTTTGCAACTATTATTTTCTAATTGGAATAATATGCATAACTACAGAATGTACTCTCGTGCTTATGCCATGTAAAAATTTAAAATAAAAATAAAACAAACTGTACTTCGGGATACAGCAGCATTTTTCTTTCTCAGAGATGCTTCACTGCACAGCGACGCTAGATAAGAGTTCCCTCCATTTTTTTTTTTTTTTTTTTTATTACGCTCCCTTTCTCAAACGCAGATTATTTGCATATCTTCTTGTCGTAAATTAACAGAAAAATATTAAAGAGTCAAAATAAATAATTCGAGTATTAATTTATCATTATTATTATTATTATTATTCCGATTATAGTGTCACACTAAATCTTCCAACAGGAAGTCGGAAATAAAAAAAAAAAAGTGTGTTGCACCTGCTTCGATAACACAGGTGTATTCTGCACACTCTTCTTTATTTCTATCTATATATCAATTTTTACATGATATAAAGGATATTACGATAGACAGTTCGTGGAGAACCGAAAAAAAAAGCAAAATAATTAATTACATAATTATGTTACTGATATTGTTTATCTTCTCGAAATAAGAGTTACGTTTTCTATTTTGAAGGTATAGTTTACAGTTGATCTACTCGATCATGTCTGCAACTATAATATAAACTAGTAATGTAGATAAAAATGATAATTTTCTTTGCTGTAATCATTCACGAAAAACTAGTTTTCAATATATCATGTATCCTATCAAGTTTTGAAGTATTTAAAAGGTATTTTTATGATGATCTCTGAAATTATATATATATATTTATTTATAAGGGCAATCTGGAAAAGATTCAAATCTTCTGTATTAAAAAAAAAATTTAATTATCAAGAAATAATTGGAAAAAAGATAAAAATAAGAAATGATAACATTGCTATCAAAATTATAAAAATGAAGCTTAACTGGGAACTTCCTATCAAAATTATAGATATGAAGCTTACTAAAATCATTCGTATCAAAATTATAAATATGAAGGTTACTGGAAACATTTCTATCAAATTTATAAATATGAAGCTTACTAAAATCATTCCTATCAAAATTATAGACATGAAGCTTACTAAAGTCATTCCTATCAAAATTATAGACATGAAGCTTACTAAAATCATTCCTATCAAAATTATAGATATGAAGCTTACTAAAATCATTCCTATCAAAATTATAGATATGAAGCTTACTAAAGTCATTCCTATCAAAATTATAGACATGAAGCTTAATAAAATCATTCCTATCAAAATTATAGATATGAAGCTTACTAAAATCATTCCTATCAAAATTATAGATATGAAGGTTACGGGAAACATTCCTATCAAAATTAATTAAAAAGGAAAAAATAAATATCGGAAATTAATTTTAAAAAAAGTAAATTAATTTCGGAAATTAATGATAAAATATCATTTTTAGAAATTTAATATAAAAAGAGAGCAAAATAAGAAAACTAAATAAATAAATCATTTGAATTAATAAAAAACGGAATAAATATCAAAAGTCGCTAAAAATAACTATCGATCAGGAGTCGCTAATTGTAAAATAACTGAAATATCAGAAATTATTTAAAAAATAACAAAAGGTAATAAAAGAAGTAGTTTAATTTGGTGTTGAATTTTTCTTAACATTTTGAATTTTTTCAATATTTGTATTTTTTGTATAGTCTGAATGTTTACAAAATATTTTGCCTTTCTTCATGTTTGTGCTCTAAAACCGTTAATAAATTTAAATGTCCAACATGAATAATTAATTAAATTCTATAATTCGGATTTTTCGCTAATCCGTTCTGGTTAAATTTATTAAAGATTTTTAACGATTTGAAATCTGGTCTGATAAAATAGCACTTTGTAGTAATAAAACTGATGTTTTTTTAGTTTAAAATTATCAAATTTTATCACCAGATTTGCGTGCCAAAGTGTGAAAACTCCGTTTACGCTATAAATAGTTTCACAGCATCGTGTAAACCATCCGAACAGATTGAAAGACTTCAAAGATATAAGATTCGATTACTGGTTTGCAGATAATAATATGGCAGAAGTTTGATGTTTGAGATATCCACAGTTCATCGAGATCTTTAGTATTGCTTGTATGGTGGAATGGATTTTTTAACGGTTGTCGATTGGTCTGAAGATAAAAATTATATTCATGTCTTCCTGTAGGTAGATTAAAATAGGTTTTACAATACCAAAAAACTGTTGTTACGCCACCGCTAATGCTAAATCATTGTTTCTGCCGTTTATTCGGGTGTGAATGAGCTACAGTTGTAGAACAATCATCCCGCCCTTTCAGTCACAGCAGACGTATGCTGTCTCCACAGGACATCCCGTCGGTCCTGCATTTCCCACGGTTCCAAACTTCGCTTCTCCCTCCACTACTACTACTACTACTACTACCACCATCACCACTGCACCACACCATCATCATCACGTCTCTGGCGGATTCAAGCCATGTCCCACAGATTACGTCATTAAAAAAATATCCACCGAATGATTTATAAATTCAAATCTTTCTAACTGTACAAATATTTAATTATAGTTAATAACATACACGCTTCCACTTAAGAACGATTTTAAACTCAGATATAACTTTCGAAAAAAAAAAAAATGGAAACTTTCTCATAGCCTAATATAACCGCAGGGGTGCCTGAAACACCTCGGGTCACGTGCCGCATTTCCGGTTGCTCGGCAACGTTCGAAAGTTGTTTACTGACGTCACGTTTTCGAGTTTAAAAAAAAAAAATTTAACGAAATATTAACTTTTGTATTAATATATGTATAACTTATATATATTTTATTATGAATTACTGTTAAATGGCGGCTTTTGATTATAAGTCGCGTCAGCATTGTAGCGTATCTTACTCACGTAGCAGACAAGAATTAAGCTCATCTTTACTATTGTTTTCGTAGTATAGTGTGTCGGTCATTCCACTTTTCTCGCGACGCATAACCCTCCTAACATTGCTTCTTGACATAAGAAATGCACGCAACAAGCGTTCCGTTTCGTTGCCCAATCCCCTCTTTTGACGCTTGGCTGGTTTCAGGGATCGCGAAAGGGCGTATGTCTAAAAAGAGATGTGTGTGTGTACATACTAAGGTCAAGGTTCGACTGGGTCATGCGTTCTTTTCTTTTTCCCTTCCTCCGATTATTCCCTATTTTTATAAAACCGAAATAACGCGTCTAACGTCCTTTTCAGTTGCGTTATTATCGCCGTCCCGCAGGTAAAGGAACTGACGCAACATCCTCGCAGCTGGAGGGCCGTTTCGTAGAAATCAAACTACCACCCACCGATACGTTTTCGAGAAAGTTGTGAAACGTGGGATCGTTCACAGGAAAAACCAAAAACCAGCATCTTCGATATCCTTAAAAAAAACGTAACATCCGAGTGACCGAACTCCATCCTTGGAAACTTATTTTCGGGATCTCAGGGTCCTGATTCCGTGACGTCACCCGATCCCATATCTTGTGTAGAATCTACAGACCGCACACAAACGATGGAGTCGCCTAGAGTAACAATTAACGGCGCTAAATATCTAGCAAATCAGTATTAGCACAAAGGAGGGCCCCCGGGGCGACCTACCTCACATATAGAAAGAGAGAGAGAGAGAACTTTGAGGCCAGAACCAGGATCAAAAAAACACAACAGAAACCAAGGCCGCCAGCTCAACGTACATATCTCTATCTGGTTTTTAATAATGATAACTGAATGAAGTATCAAAACAATATATGACTCAGTAATTCGGGAGAAAACCTTCTTCCGGCTATTGTTCGTTTAATTTTGCTATTTATACAAACGTGTTGCGCGGTATTGAAACGTTCGATTAAAACCTTTCCAACCGCTAATTTTCAAGGTAAACAAAACTCTATTTATATAACATCTATTATAAAAACAAAACTCGAAAAAAAAAATTCGGCATTAAAAATAAAAATAAAAAAAAAAGATCAGTTCTCAAAAGACACCCAACTTGTCTGATTGTCATTATACTTTTTAAACTAAAGAGTTTGTCTATAATAACACTCCACATTATTGTAATTATCCACTTTATTGTACGCCAAACAGATGAAGGATTACTTAAGGTCAAATGACTATACAGAGGTGAATTTTAAAGAGGGTATTTGAACTGTTGTAGCCACCTGATAAAACCCCCTCTCCTGCTACCGTATGAGAGAAGCCCCAAGCTTTCACACCCCTCCTAGCAGAAGGGGGATTTAATTTATTTTGTTAATCAGCATGGCATCTTTTTTTTTAACCTATCATAATTTTTCGGTGCTCCCCAGCAAACAAAAAAAAAGTCGTATTTTAACCGTTTTAGTTGTTTTCGGAGGTGCATCATATAGAAATCCAGGTGGCGCGGCATTATTATTATTATATTTTTTTTACACCGTGGGAAACGTTCTAGTGGGATGTTAACCTACCAAAAATTTTCAGCGCAACTTACAAAGCGAAATACGATCGCTGAAACATAATCTTTAGGTTTATTTCGTACGGTAAACGATAGTAAACAAACTTAAAATTTATTTTTGATTACCGAAATTCGATACCAGTTTCGACTAATTGGTGGCGAGAAGAAAATATTAAATTACCAAAGCATCCAATCCTTTTCCTACCATAACTCATAAGACAGTACTTTTCTACATAAAAATGTTCGGAGTTTAATTTATTAAAATGAACATAATTTGTATCGTCGGCTCAAAGGTCAACTTATATATCACAGATCATGATCTTTAATTCACCCTTAATATAACACTGGGCAGAATTTGCTTTACTCTCTTTACAATAACTTCACCCGGCTAAGGTCGGAGGTCATTCTCATCTATGAATAACCTTTGATCTGAAGTAGGATCAACTGTTCCGGATCATCACTACACATTCGTAAAATACGTCACCCGGCGCCGTTCGCTTTTTAGACGAGTTGGGGGTCATAGTTCAAACATCTTTTCTACAGGAATCGAGATGAAGGATTATGTACTCTGTTTTAGAAACAGACAGATATATATATATATATATATATTTATGCGAATGCATATACACACATACATATATATATATATATATGTTAAGGTCGCACCTTTTGATGTGAATCATCCTCGGTGGGTCACTCATTAACCTGTCAGTGAAACGCAACAAGTGGCGATGAACTTTGACCTGACAGGAGCGACCCATTTCGTGTTACCTATCGTCACGCTGAGTCAATGAAAATTGCAACGTTTTGGAAAGTAATGAATGACGAGGTCGTGGTTCTCCACTTAATCCTTCGGCGTCACGTCCAATCTTGACATTTGACCTTTGGCTGAACAACAGAAACAGAAAAAAAACGAAAAAAAAAAAAATATATATATATATATATATATATATAATATATTACCTTTTCTTTCTGAACACCTCTCTGATCAATTAAGGCAGTAAACTCTCCTTTATTATAATAGTCATTTTTATAAACACTACAATAAAATATTATTATTATGTTAGCATAATTATGATAAAAAAAAAAATGCTTCCCACACTCTTATATCTCTAACTTAACCTTGACAAAACGTCGCTATTAGGTAGTCTGTGATTCGTATCGGTATTCTCTACATGTCAACACCTGGATCAATGTGGTACTACCTCAGCCCGAGGAGGGTCATGAGGATCAACAATAGGTCAACAGCCGTTCAATGAAGACAAAAACTCTTCCATACGTGGATTTCGGATCTACCCGCTTTAGCCACTTTTCTGGTCGTAAATCCGAACCCATTCCACACATATTTTGTTTGCATAACGCTCTCGTGTTCTTCTTTTTTTTGTTTTTGGATTATATCAAAATTCTATAATCGAGGACCTCTTTGATGCATTCGGAAGAGACCAACCGGTTTAATACCCGGACAATCTTGTAACGCCCGGGGTTATAACAGAAAACATATTTTAGCCCGGGGCTAAGGAAAGTTTGCGTGCAACTTTTGCATTATCCCAAAGAAGATTTTGATAGACAA
>WUQG02055826.1:0-10151 GCA_011317285.2 Androctonus mauritanicus | reverse complement strand
CAAAATAATAATTAAAACAGGCATATAAAACCTAAAACAATACATAGATCAATAGATTGTAAAAAGTCATTCATTTTATTGCAATTTTAAATATTTCTATTGTTGTATACACTGCCATTTTGTGATGTAGGCAGATTTATGACAATGTTTATGTAAGCAAAGCCAAAACAAACATCTGGTTTTTAATTATTCAGTGGCTTCTGAGAGTAACAATGATGTCTATGATATATAGGGAATGTATCAGAGGATATAACTGAATAGCTAGCTCTCAATCACTCCCCAAAAATTCCACCTTCACTCAATGGCTAGCAATGATTAATGCTCTTTTAGAAAATTACATAGCCAAAATATGAAGGGCCTAAACTTTTTCTAAAGAGTTTGAATATCTATTGGTCTAAATATTCAAATATAGTGATATATAAAAAATAAGCATTTATATAAGCTAAAACTCATGTCTACATAACAATGGACACAAAAATTTCATTTCTGGAACTTTTGTATTCAAACACAGGACCTGTTTAGCAGATAAACCAATAGACTGTTTTGAAAAGATATTTTAATAAAAACTGTCATTAACTGTAAAACAAATATGACTGTTTTTTCAATATTATTGGAATGTGATGTATTTTTTCAATATTATTGGAATGTGATCTATTTTTTAAATATAATTAAAAAATTACATAAAAAACAATCCAATATTTTTTGTTTTCAATTTATATGATATTTTTCTTGCCTTGTTTTATTTTTATCCTTATTGAAACTGATATTTTTTTAACTAAACATTTTTTTGGATATTGAGATTTTCAAGAATTTCTGAAAGAGAATCTTGAGAAATAAATTAATTACTAATTCAGAAATTCCTGAATCTCAAGAAAGCAAAAATTTGGGCAAACAATCATTAAACAGATGATGCTAGAGCAATAGCTTTATTTTGACATTAAGTTGATATTTTAAATTCTATAAAAAGTTTCTATTTATTACATTAAATTTGGAATCAATATCCATTGTTATATTATGTAAAACTGCAATCTTTCTACAAGGTTAGAAAATTTGAAACAAAATCAATGTACTTTTTAACAGAAACACAATTATGCAAATTAAAATTAAACTTTAAGTTAGATTAAATTAAATCATTTTCCTGATAAATAAATAAAAATTAACAAATTTTCATTGTAAATTACTATATCTATCCCTTTATACTTCTAATAATATAAGTAAATTTTGTTTCTTTGAAATAATTAATTTTTCTATTAATTGATGGTGACGATTTGATTAATTCTAAAAATATATAAAAAATATTTTGAATACCGGTAATTTAAAATACAAAATTTTAAATTACATTTTTTGTATATATTAAATATCTAATTTAAAACGTAACCCAAAGAATTAAAAAATTATTTAAATTAAAATTTCTTAAGAATTATAATTCTTTCAGAAATTTTAAAAATGTCTTATTAAAAAAAGAAAAACAAAAACAAATTAATATATTCTTTAAAGTTTTACAACAACATACTTTTGCTTTACATCAATAATAAAAGTAGGTCATTTATTCTACTGATGTACAATATAGTATATGAAAGAATTTTACAAACAAGATTAACCACTTTTTAAATTGATTATTTCCTAGCCTTTGGCTAAAATGTAGTGTGAAAAGTAATAATAAAAATATGTTTTATTTAAAAATTTTAATCATCAATTATCATCATATTTTTTAAATTTTAAACATAATTCAGTTATCTTTAAGTTTTTATAGCCTTCTATATAGTTACTGCCCCCTAACTTTGCTGATTTATGCACTATGTTAGACTCCTACTTTACCTCTGTTATCTCTACCTCCTTTGCTAGTACAGTAATATATAAAACCAATTGCTAGACAATATTTATCTATCAGTTGGTTATATGTTTATTCCACATTGGACTCCATACTGTTTGACCTATTAGGATCAAACTATGTACAGTGACTTTCCATGATGTGCAGATAACATAGATTACTATGGATTAAGATCACCCAGGAAATAAGGCATTTGGGGTGACAATGAAAATACATATTTAAATCCTTCAAAGTTTTGTTCAAATTCAGGATGACATGTTGTAATATTAGATATCAGAAAACATCATTGCTAATGTAACAATGTGTGACATTATATTGCAATGATGCCCTCTTTGTGACATAAGATGTTGGTTAATTAATGTTAAAATTAGACACAAAAAACCAATGGATTTCAAATCTACATATAGATATACATATGTATGTATATATAATATAATGTTTATATAAAATGCAATATTTGTATGTATGTCTGTTCCATATAGGCTCTAATGAAACTAATTTTTTCACAGTAACCTTCCATGATCCTGTAGATGATAGATTACTCTGGTCAAGCTCATCCCAGGGAGTTGGATGATGTTATAATGACATAATATACCAATTAAATTAATGTTAAAATTGAACATAAAAAGCCATTGATTCTAAATATTATAATAAATGAATTACAGGTAACCTTTTATATGTATACAAACTTTAACATATTTTACCTTTAAGTAAAATATGTTAATTAAAGTTCTTGATGTACTGAAGAGGGTATAGAAGTACTGAAGACATTATACTTAAATAAAATACATTTTTGTTTTTCTGAAAACAAACTATTGCTACTCAATCAAGTGCTAGTATATAAAATAAGAATTAAAAATATTAACAACATGAAAGAAAAATTACATAAGTAAGACCCTAAAAAAACTATATATATAAAACAAAAAAGTATATAGCCTATATAATATTCATTTAATAATTATATCTTCCTTGCCATTATTTAGTTAAAACAAGAATGTTTTTTCTTTTTAATAATATCAACTTCACTTTCTGAACTTTTTTCTGCATTTAAAGTTTGTATATCTTCTGCTCTCTTTATAAAATCTGTAATTTAACCCATTACAAAACAATCATTCCTTAATACATACCCCAAAAAAAAAATTATGAAAAAAATTTTTTCTATTTAACATTCCTCTATTGAAGAATAAAAACATACTTTTATCCAAGAACTGAACATTTGGACCACAAAATATTCAATGATCGACAATTAACTCAATTTCAAATTAAAATCTAAAATAGACTGCATATTATTCCTCTCAGAGCAAACTAGCAAATTGTGTTTATGACTAATTTTAGCAAAGTATTTCCCAATGATTACATTTTATGTCCATAATGTGGATTTATAAAAATTAATGAAAATGTTTTTGCATTGTAAGACATTAAATATAATTTTCTAAATGTGAAACGTAAAAAGTGAAAACAATGTTATAGAAATGTCATATTATACTAGGGTTTTCACAATTTTCTAATCATGTTAGAGTAAAATGATGTTATACAAAGGTTACCTATATATGATATGATAAAATTATATTTCTGCATTGTTCATTATTAATTTATTATCCATAAAGTTTTTAAATTAGTTTAAGTGAATTTATGATTTATTACCACCAAAGTTTCCTGATATCATGATGGTGTAAAGTTGCTGCATAAATTGTATTATATATTTGAAATTCCCAAGCAGCACAAAATACTCTGGTTAATTAATAATAAAATAATTCAGACAATGATCTTAAATCAAAAAAACTAATGTCATTTTTATTAATTTTTCAGAATCTTGAATCTCTATTTTGTAAAACATCAAAAGAGAATTCATAATCAATTAAAAACTTTCAGCAATTACTTTCTTATTTTAATAATAACTCATTAATAATATCATAAGTTTTACTGGAATAAGAATGTGTAAAATCAGAGATGGAATTTTCAAAATTAAATATAATCAACTGCTGATTCTCTAACTAAGGAATTCACATATACATGGTTATATAAACAAGCAGAAATTCACCAAATGCAGATCTGGAATTGTGTATATGCATTTTTTGATAGTAGCCACTAAGTGCTTTTATAAACATTTATTTCCTATTTATCATTATTACTTTTCACTGCAAATTAACAATTTTATAGATGCCTCACTTTGTATTTTAGAGAATGATGAGAATTTTCACATCAAGAGAGAGAGGAGAGATGGAAAAGAAAGGACCTTTAAAAATATGATTTTACTTTCTATGAAATGACTATATTACATAAAACTTAATAATCAAAAACTGCATTTAATTGTATTTCATATCTTGGAAAGATAAATTCAGCTTCAAATCAGCAATTTTCTTTTGTTAGTAAATAATCTATAGAAATTATGAAGGTACAAACATAAATCTTTATTCTGATAAGTATTAACTGGAAGGTCAAAGCATTCCTACTTTAAATTAACATAAATACTCTTATAGGCTAAATGGTCATGCTGAAGCATTAGTTAACAATCAATTCCTGTTTTTCTTCGAAATATGATAAATCTCAGTCATCAAAATGAGTAAGAAATGCTGTAAATAGCAGCAAATAAACAACTCACAAGTAATCTGTCATATTACTTCCATAGGAAAAGCAGAGATTCTAACATTCTACTGAAAATTTGAGAGACCAAAGCAGTGACTGTTAAATTCTACTATATTTACTTACCTGTTAAATGTCAAATGCAGGTTAGAATTTTGGCTTTCCGAGAGAATTAACAATAAATAATCTATAGTAAATAAAATTGATTTTAGATGATTATTACAAATATAAATAAATAACACAATTGTCAGCATTGCTTTTCTAAGTTGTTACATAACAGAAAACATATAAAATTATAATGAATATTTGATTTATTTATTTCTAAATACAGTATTTTTTCAATATTATATATAAAATCAGCAAAATTATGAACCTATAAACTAATAAGTAAATTTTAGTAACTTGCTCACAAATGAAAAAGTAATAAATATCAATAAAATCTTAAAAAGGAATAATTTTAATAGAAGGCCCATGCAATGAAAGTATAATGGACAGATAAATTAATTTGAGAAGAATAAATTTTCCAAATGAATTACAGCTTATGGAGTGCAATTTCTGAGAGAATTATTTTAGAGAATTAAAATAATCACTCCTATGAACAGTTTTTAAAAATGTATATTTGATTTCTGTGAGTTAAAATATGAAATATGCAAACATTAAACCAAAATAAAATTTGTACAATTCAAAACAGGTCAAATAATATATCAAAATTTATAAAAGAATCAGGTCTCAAATCAGTGCTATTTTTAAAATATACCATTTTATAGACTGTTATAATGACTCATTCACTAAGCAGTTAGATTCACACACCAACAAGTGGCTACATATGATATCAGCAATTCAATTATGTTAAAGATTCGTATAAACAGATATGTACATCTTTGAAATAGTACCAGTTTGACATTTATTTAAATCATTATGAAATTATCAATGTAAAATCATACTTTAAAGATTTATTCAATATATATACCGTATATACTCGTGTATAAGCCGAGGTTTTTTCTCAAAGCAAAAATTCTGAAGTGGGAAGTCGCTTATACACTGATCAAAAAAAAAAAAAATCAACTTTTTTTTTGGCTGGAGAAATTGAAGTTGCAAGCAAAACAATAACTTACTGAACGTCTCCTGAAGAACGAAGGAAATTTTGCAATAATTCATTTAATACAATATCAGCTAAAATTTTATCTTACTCCGATGCTATCGAGCGCGTAGCACCATCGACTCCAACCTGCATCTTTATTACCGTAATCAGGTAAGCGACGCCGCGCTGCCTGATACGACGCGACGCAAAAACTCGACAATCAATCAAGAATCTTACCTAGTTTTCATATTTGGGTGAAAAAATATATTTTTCATTATTATTATTATTATTATTAATTAAGAATGTTTTAATACGTTCGCTAGTAATCGATGAACCTATTATATTTAAATTAAAGTAGATTAAAAAGTAACTAAAATAACGTTTAAAATGACGAAAAAATAATAATTACAGTTATTTTTTAGTTCAGATTTTAAATAATCTATCAAAAAAGTTCATGGTGAGCAAAATCAAAACTTCGAAATCGCACGCATAACGTCTAGAAATCACGTTGCATATGCCATCTTAACAGTGTATGACATCATCGTTAGGATGATCCATTCATTTAAAAATACGATCAAAGATTTGAATACGATAACTCAACCAGAACACAATTCAACTACAATATATAGGGAAAACGAAACTTCGAACGTGTCTCGCTTGGGAACCGCGTGACGTAGAACATTTCATTCTAATGGAATTTTTACTCTGATAATTTACTATGAAATTTTTTTATTAAAAGAAATCAGTTATTCAGTAATAATAATAAAAAGGAAATATTTCTATGTAAATTATCAAACTTTATTGCTACTCGTTAACTTGATTTTCTAAAGCTACGTCATCCTAACGATAATGTCATATACCGACACCAAATCTCGCCTCGAAGTAAAAATAAAATTTTACTTTACCCGAAGCGATCGAGCGCGTCGCACCGGCGACTCCACTCTGCATTTATATAAGTGCATCAGATAGGCGACGCCGCGCTGCTTGATGCGCCGCGACGCAGAAATTCTCGACAATAATTCAAGAATCTTATGTAGGCGCGCTGCGCTGGATCGCTTTGGGTTAAAGTAAAATTTTGCCTTTTAAATTGATAAACTGGTGTTTGTATTATAATAATTTATTATATATATATATATATCTATATTTATTTATTTAAAATTTCAATAAAATATTTGTTTTGACAAATGGCATTAATATATTGGTAACTAAAATCAAAGATCATGTAATTTATCAGTTTCAAATTTTTATCTAATTTTAAGTGCTAAAGTCGGGGGTAGGCCTATACACGGGTTTCAATTTTTACTGATTTTCAAACTCTGAAGTCTGGTTATATTCGAGTATATATGGTAATTTCCCATAAATACAATGCTATGAAATGGAAATTAAGTTCCCAGATAAACAAAACTTGGAACATTGAACATATATTAAAAAAGAAATATAGTACAGTAATGTTGAATAAATATTGTCAATTTTTTACAATGAGGAAAACATGCGTCTTGGCCTAACTAACACTTTATGCAAGAAAAAATAAAGAAAATATTTGATAAAAACAAAATGGGATGAACCAAATTGATAACTAAATCCGTAATGATGATAAAACAAAATCTCAACTGCTCCTTGCATCCATAATTTTCTTTTAAAGGCCTGACAAGCTAGTTGAGATTTTTTTTAAAAAATGGAATGCATAATACAGTTTGTATACATAAGTTTGCAGTAAAAATAATCATAATAAAAAATTATTTTTTAACACCAATTCTCAATCATTGAGTAGGATGTAGTCCATTCTATGCCCAACTATAAACTGTTCACATCTTTCATAGAGACAGCAGTAGGCACTATAGAGTATATAAAGAAAGTTAGAGTTTCAGCATGCCAGTCCAGCTGACAATGAAAAATAAAATTTTAGTTAGTTTTATTTAAATTGAATGTTATAATTGGTTATGTTATAGTTTAATTAGTCTTTTTTTGCCTCTGTATACTCTCCTATCTTGGTAGTGTTATATTACCAGAAGTTATTGAGTCTGATTTTTATTAATACTATTGTGAGCTATAAACATTAACAGATGGTCATTTAATATATTCTGAAAAAATTAGAATATTTTGTTAGAAAACTTTATGTAAATGTTTTATTTTTAAATTAAGTTTTTGATATATGATTTCATTGCACATATTTTGAAAATATTCTTGAATTGAAATAGTTAAATAAGGAATTATAGGCCAGTTACTATAATTTATACTTATGATGGCTTTCATTAATAACAGCCATCATAAGTATAAATTATTAGAAATTGGACTATATTGCATATTTTAAGTGTGAATCAAAAAATAGAAATTTAATATTTGTTTAGAAAAAATTTAATAACTTTTTAAAATTTTTTAGGTGAGAGAGCAAGATTAAAAACAAATGCTGTGCCATCTGTATTTAATTGGGGTTTAAAGGACATCCGAAGGGGACGTGGTCATCGCAATTCGAGGACAAGAAAAATTGAAAGACCAGTCTCTAGCAATGAATTCAGCCAGATAAAATCTGAAGAATTGACAGCAATAAATAAAATATCTCCTTATAGACAATCAAAAGCTGTAGGAAAGTTTTCTAGATTTATGATAGGTAATGCTTCAAGTGAGAAACTTCTAGAAGAAGCACTTAGGCTCAAAAGAGTTGTTCAAGATACAAAAATGGGTAAATTTTCTTTTACAACAGATAATTCATCACACGAAAATATGTTGTCAGAAAATCTTCATGAACTACTTGTACCTGAAGTTATTTTGGAAGAAAAAGAAACAGAATTTAACTTTAAAGAAGAAATAAGGTGTGAGAAGAGTACACAGGTCGGAAGTAGTTTGGATTTTAAAGATGTTGAATGCCAAACAGAAAATTTATGTACTTGCCAACATGTTAACAATTGTTAAATGTTTTATATCTAGAAAATGCATATCAATAATAGAGAAAGGTAAATCTAATATTGTTTAAAATAATTTTTCATATTTGTATAGATATATTCATTTTATTAACAGTTTGGTCAAACCAAATTAAAATTGATTAAATGTGAAAAAATAAATATTTATTGAAGACAGAATGTCTTCAGTTTTAACAGCTGTGTGTAAATATTTGAGACATGGTCTCTCTCTTTTCTCACTCTCTCTTTTTCTCTTTCAGAAGTATTAATTAGATGAATAGAACTAAACTTTAAAAAATATCACCAGATATTTTGAATATGTAAACTTGCTTCTTCCAACTATGTGACTTCAAGATTGGTGCAACATTTTTACATGCCTACTAATATTTGATTGTAAATAATATATTGTCATTTGTTATTTGTAGTCCTTCACAAAGGAGGACTTAAGTCATATCTGTTCACTAATCGTTGTCAAAGTTTATTAGAAAAATGGTGTATTATTCAACATGGTATTTTGCTTAATGGCTGCCAAATAATATTTAAAGCTTGATTTCATTTTAAATTTACGGACGCCATAGGTAAAACACTAAATCAGGTAGCAATAACACCATTTAAAATGTTTCACCAGAAAGAGGAAACAATAAAACAAATGTTAAAATTCTTGTATTTTTGCTCAATGGCTTGAAACTTTAAAACAATTTAGATATTCAGAAAAAAATTGAAAGGTTATTTTATTACAGTGGTACTTGAAATGAAAAAAATAGTTATCTCTATCACGAAGAATGTAAATTTAATCAAATTCCTGTTTGAAGCAACCTCTAGAAAAGAAACTCTGAAGAGGCCACATTTACACATTTGAATATTTATTGTCTTAGAAACAGTAGAATTTGATAGTTTTTTACATTCGTAAATAAATAAATGCTGTACAATCGGTAAATGAACAGAGATAACATTTTGAATTACAATTTAAATTTAGACGTCAATTAGTATTGTGATAATTACGAAAATTAGATTTTTTTTTGTATGGTTGTTTATTTTATTATTCATAAAATGTTATCAAAATGAGAGTATTAAATGTTTTGTTGGATTCTTTTGGAGATATAATTTCTGTTAATATAATAATGTATATTTCAGACATTTTATTTGATTAAAGGAAGATACAAATTATTGTTGGTAATATTAAAAATAAATTTTCCATTCTGTTATGGAGAGTGTGTTTGTTTTCAATGCATTGTTTTGAATATTTGTATAATAATAATAAAATGTTTGAGTGAACATTACAATAACTTGAAAAAAATGTTAATCTTTAAAATATGTAATGTGGTTTTATTACTGATATATTTGCAATGTTGCAGACTGGCATATCAAAATTTTTATTTGAGCATTTCCCAGTCTTGTTAGAAATTGTTTTAGATAATCAGTTGTATCAAAAATATTTTTGATAATATCAATAAAAAATGATTTGTAATTATTCTGGTCATTTCTTATTATTTTTATCAGAATTTTCTTTTTTACATGAAAAATCATCGTTGCAATATTTTTTATACTGAATAATATCAAATGAAATTTAAAATCGTGGCAATTTTTAATTCAAATTAATAATTCAATGATAATTTGCCTAAAAATTTTTTTCAAATATTTGAAAAATATTGCATTATCTCTCTTTTTTTCCATACAAGTTGTATATACTGTATAGTAGATTTGCTTTGTTAGTAGGCCAGATGAACCGCATAGAAACACTTCTACTTTCTGTCCAATG
>WUQG02055815.1:0-10152 GCA_011317285.2 Androctonus mauritanicus | reverse complement strand
ATTTTTGAAAGATGCGAAAAAAATTACAATATTCGATAATCGTAAGTATATTATAGACACGAGCAATAAAAACGCCAAAAAATTACACAATAAATGTGGCGTACCCCCTAGAATTTTCTGCGTACCCCTATGGGTACGCGTACCCCACTTTGGAGACCACTGCTCTAATAAATTGCACTAATTTTATTTCATGCTTTAAAAGAGAAAAGAGTAAACGCGCTAAATATGAGCAAATATAGAGTTAAAAAAACATCAAAAAAACTTAAAAATTTTGATTATCTAAAAGTTTTCCAAATATAAATTAATTATTATACTTGATTGATTTTTATTCATTATGCTTAATTAGCGGAATACAAACCTCATAAAATATAATAGCAACAAATCGATAACGGTTTGACATCATCTATTTGATTATAGTACAGTATATATGACATTCAAACCAATCATAAAGTTCGAATAAAACTAATGAAAGCATGTTTCTCTACACAGCATAAAAGTTAGCTCTCTATATGAAAATTTTCCTCATATGTACAAAATTATATATTACTCAATGAAGGATATTGGAAATACAGTACTGTATAACACTCGGCATAAAAAGTTAAAAATTATTGCAAAAAGCACTTTATTTGTCAAAAAAAGAAGCCGATTACAGAGAAATCAGGATGTTTATTAAAGTTTAAAACGGTTAATTAGTTGACTGTTTAAATGAAATAACCAGTAGCTGCTTCTGAATTGTAATAAATATTGTATTTTTATAGCATTTTTTTGATTGATTTGTTTTTTTTTTTATGTTAGGGATAGACATATGAATAAAAACAGGACTAGGTATTTCAGTATCCAAAAAAAAAGAAAGCAACTACACTCCCTAATAACAAAAACACTGTATTATTTTTAAAACATCACTTTTTTGTGGCTTTCATATTTTTACATCAATAAAATGATTCATTCATCACATCTTACCGGCTCTGTATATGAACCCGAAATATTTACTTCAGTTGAAGTCGTATTTTGCCGCTCTAGTTTCGAGTCGAGTTCAAAATATTTTTAAAAATATGTGTAATGATCTTTTAAATAGAATGAAATGGTCTAAAAAGCCTTTTTTAACTCACTGTTAATTATTTTTAATTTTGTTTTGTTTCGTAACAAAGAAAAAAATAATTTATATTTGGGTATTTATTAAAATTATAATATAACAAAGATATTTTAGGAAAGTTTTAATTTATTATACGTGATTCTTAACAGAAATGGTCAGTATTGAATATGGTGCTAATAATATACAGTGTAGATTTCTCATATATTTTTGCTAGATATTTGAATTTTCCATATAAAATATTATTTTGTGGTTATGACATAGCAATGTAGGTTATATTATGCAGATGACATACTGCTGGAATAGATCTACTATAAAATACAGTTTTAAATTGCTATTAATATTTGTAGAAAAAATTTTATTACTATTTCAAACAAATTATTGCAAAAAATATCGTATATTTTGAACGATAGCAGTTTATAGGTAACAAGCAATATTAAATTTCTATTGTTTATTAAAATATAAAATTTACATATAGATTATACGCTGTTTCATATTTATCTCTATGTAACCTTTATATAACGAACTTTATCCATTTACTCTAGATCTTGTCGTTATATTGTCTTTAGAATAATATCACTTAATCATACTTCATAGAAAATCCTTGGCTGTTAATCAAAAATCAGTGAAAATAAATTAATAAAGATTAGTGAAAACTCATTTTAATTTGATTATATATATTGAACTTTAACCCTTAAACAGGCAGTGGTATAAATATGTAACACCAAAAAAAAATTGCTTCTAACAGGCTATAGATCACATTTGTACCACTGTAGTCGCTAACCTCATCTAGTGTATTGTTTAGGGGAATTCCTGGAATTTTTCTAGAATTTTCTTTTCACATTGGTCTTACCAGTTAGTATTAGCTGCTTTTTTAAGGTATTGATATCACTAACCACCCATGCAACACTTTATAGAATAGAAATAAAATTTTTTTGAACAAATAACATATCATTCGTTATCTACATAGTATAATTATATTTGTTTAGTTTTCCCCTGTTTTTTCAATGTTGGCCCGTTTAAGGATTAAGTAGCTTATTAAGTCAATAAAAAGATATCCAGCGATACTACTAGCAGCTGCTATTGAAAAATTACTATTTCTTGAAAAGAATTTCTTTATTTGAAAACAGATTTAAAAGTAACGCAAAACATTTACTGACAGTTATAAGAAATCTTAGTTCACCTGTAACTTCATTTTAGGTTTTTTAACGTATAGTTTATAAGAACGTCAATTCAGATTGGTTCATTACAGTCTATTTGCGCTAAGGAAAACCGAAAGTAATAAAAATATTGTTAAGTTCTTTATATGTCTTTTTATAGATCTATAAAAGCTACTAATGAAAATCAATGATTTTTCCCTACAGTTTGTAGTCCATAAGATAATTAGAACAAGAAGTTCCAGAAAGAACTAAAACTGCCTACTTTCCGAAGATGTTACTTATTTTTCATTCATTTAGCATTTGAAATCATTTGTTTTCTACATCAAATTTTAATGGTAATTTAATCAGCATAAACGCCACGATGACGACCATCATCGAGCTAATGACTCATCACGAAGTCATAAATTATCGGTATTTTGTGACGTCATCCGTTGTTACGTCACATCGGGATTGTGACAAAATTATAACTATTGAGGTACACAGTGTTGCTATGTTGAGAAATCAGTTAAGCCATATGTTGCCCTTATATTTCTAACAATCAACGGCATCTATTGGCGATAATATAAATTAAAATTGTAATAAAAAAAAAGAAATTCTATCCTGCAGGATTAATCATCCCTACAGGATTAAATGATGCGGCGTCGAGGTGTCCTTTAATGACAGAACATCACTACCGAATTTCATGAAAATCTGCTAATTAGTTCAAAAGTTATTATTGGGGACTCACAGATAAGACAGACATTGGCCAAATTTTATAAGTCTCTATTTCCTTCGGAAAGTAGGCTAAAAAACATTAAAAACTAGTATTAGAAAGATATATAAATTAAATAATATTTTTAAAAATTAATGCATATTGTTAATTAATGTTAGAAAAGAAATTAACGCGAAAATAACAATTATCGAATGCACTCGAATAAAATTTGTTAGCGATCATAGGTCGGCAATTGATCAATGTTTAAATTTTGATCTAATTTTATTCAAAGGTGCACTATAATAATTTTCTATTTATTAGTTTTAAAACATTATTATAAAGATCTTTTTAGTTTTAATTCATTTAGAAGCATTTCATTTTTTCATATGTATTTTCATTATATTTGTCTTGAATGACAATATTTTTTCTCCAATCAGTGTATAATACCAATGAACTAAAAATGTATTCACAGTACTTCAGTTTGTTTAAGTTATTTTTAAAACAGATGTTTAATAAGTACAGTTAGTTTGTATAATTTGTATTATATCTCATCTGAATAAACAGATAGTCAGTCAGAATTAAACCATAAATGACCCGGTTTAGCCTATCTACCGATATTATATTCTTATACGCCCATTGTGACATTTGTCTGAACTTTAAGATTAGTAACATAGTAACTTGTAAGTAGTTAGTACGTTAGTAGTAATGCGTATTTAGTTGTTGTTCTTAAATTAAGAAATTCTGTGGACATTCGCCAAATCTCTTCATTAGACTAACTTTCCTGTCACAGATTAATCAATCAGTAGGTTTTATGCAGTAAAGCAAACGATCTCTTTGAAAGTCCTGGATGCTCGACTTTTATTACTGATTTAAACAATCCAAAATTTCTCGATTCGAAGTTTATGTCAAGTAGAAATTAAAATTATTATTTATACTCTTGTAAACATCTCTGTACATCATCATCTTACAATAAAATAGGAAGCCTAATTCATATACTTATAAATATAAATATCGATGATGATAATTTTTTTGTTTCTAAAGTCTAAATCACGGTTTTCAAATGCGGCCACAAAATAAAATATTTTTGTGTGTAAATGGTAGACAGGATTTAAGAAAACTGTGGATAAAGCTATGTCAAATTTCTATTTTATATGTTTATTGAATCGTTTATCAGAGTTGGAATTTTGGCTATCAGAAGAAAAATAAATGGAGCTCCCTTAGTAACAAAGCAAACTGGTGACACAAGCACATTATTTTCTTCTAATGACCCTTTTCTCCCTTTTTTTTCTTTTTTTTCCCTCACTCTGACAATCTTGTTTTGATAGTCCCTTTCTCCTGTGAGCTGAACTTCTCATACTTCTTTCTTGGAGCCAATATCCCTTTCGTGATATTTTCACTTTTCGATTACATTTACATTTTTACTAATCCAAATCAATATACTTGTATCTTATTCATATAATTTTAAAAATGATGTCGTTTTTCAAATAAAAATTGAATAATTAAATAAAAAACTTTGTATTTCTGATCATTATTAAAAAAATAATTAATTTTTATCACATAGTTATATTAAGTTAGTTTAATCATGTTATTGAGTCTGGCAAGCTATACATGATGGTTGTCATTTTAGAAACCACCATAATTTGGGAACTTCAACCAGGAAAGTGGATAAAGAGTTATAATGGGCTGATTCTGAACCTCTCATGAAAAATTTAGAAATGTGAAATTACTTCTACAATTTCTGCAATTCACATTATGTTTATTATGTACAGAATGATATTTATCATTTGATTTAAGTATTGTATTTCTAATTTCCATATACTCTACCGTACGTATAAATTTGGTTTTTAGTTTGAGGACAAAACGATCACTCGATCCAGTACTATACTCAAATATAAATTTATCTATTTTGATTTAATTCTCATAAGGTTGAATCTAGTCATCATAAGTCCCAAACAATTTCTAGTTATACTCTGTTGGAAAAGTTAGAGAGTGTATTCAGAAATCCTTTGAATAATGAAGAAGGTAATAAGAAGAGCATAGGAAAAAGATCCTTTCTGAAGTAGAGTAAGTTGCTGGCGGGAAGAAAGGACACTTTTTTTGTCACTTCTTATGCTTGCAGATGAGATGATAGGTGCATTTAAGTCATACTAATGATTATAATAGCGTTTTACAGTATTATGCAAGATTTTTCGTTTGTTGAGTTAAAAAAAAATCACGGTTCTCGATGCCTCTGTGCTTTTGCTTCTCGTTTTAAAACGATTTTGAGTTTAATAAGTGCAGGCGAGTGGAAAGAAGAGAATTAAAAATTAAACTTTTAACTTTCCGTATAAGTTAAAATTTCAACATACGAAAGTTTTATAAATATCTGATCAATATTTACAACAGCTTTTCATTCGATTCATTTTTGAACTTGATATAATTAAAAGAACGAAAATATTATCAAATCGATAAATTGTATTCATGTATAAAATTGTAAAAAATTAGCCTGCTTTCAAAACATTAAT
The DNA here is from genome assembly GCA_011317285.2 of Androctonus mauritanicus. Classification (NCBI taxonomy): domain Eukaryota; kingdom Metazoa; phylum Arthropoda; class Arachnida; order Scorpiones; family Buthidae; genus Androctonus; species Androctonus mauritanicus. Next base: position 4,707 of record WUQG02055815.1, on the reverse strand, counting down.
TTGTTAAATTTTACTCGAAGTATCGTCTCTGATTCTTTGAGTAAAATTTAACAAATTTACTCGATCATATTTGGATTCTCAGTGGATAATACTTGCATACTATGTGCTGTGTAATTATTATTATTTTGTACTTTTTATCGTTAAAATTTTTAAGTGACTGTTTCAGTTTATTATGAAATATTACAACAATAAATTTACCTCTTTTACAAAATTAGTTTTTGTTATATTTACAAAATATCATCTTCTTCAGAATTATTTATCTCCTTTAATTATTTAATTTCCTGTTTTTGTTTAGAAAAAAAGGTTCAGTTATAGAATCAAATAAAAATTTCTAGCATAAGAAAATTTTGAAAAATTTTCGTTGTAGTTTAAATAAATTTTCACCTTTAAATACTGGACAGCTAAGATAATATACAAAAATATCATATGGAAGAGAAAGAATTATTAGACGGATAAAATCATATTGCTGAAGAATGAAATTATTTTACACGCGAAACAAAATTTCATTTCAAGAATTTAGAAATTATTATTATTTTTTTAATAACAGGAAAATTATGTCATGGCTTTTGAAACTGTTTAAACTAATGTTTTTCAAATTGACCCACTAGGGAGCAGTGATCTGTTTCAAAGAGGACGCGCAAGAATTAACAAAAACATCATTTTTGAAGACAAATAAACAAAAAATAAACTCAAATGTCGGTAAAAAAAATGAATCAGCAGAAAGGTTATAAATACCGTACAGATATCTATGTATCCAGAAACTTTCTCCTATAGCTGTAGACAAAATATCGATCTCATTTAGTAATTGAAAAAGAATGGAGAGTACGATATCTTCAATGACATCCCAATTTGAGAGAATTTGTGCTGAAAAATAAGCCCACCCATAGCATATTGTAGTAAACATATAATTTTATGTTTCGTGTTTTTGTAAGATTTGTTTAACTGTATTAAACATTATTACACCATAATAAATATATATATATTTTTTATGTATAAGATTATTTATACAAAATATGATATACTGTTTTCTAGTATTAAGTTGTAAGTAGAAAATATTTATAAAATTAGACTGTTATGAAAATCAGGGGCATACCAAGTTTTTATGGAAAAAGGGGTGCGCAGACACAAAAATTTTTTTTGCATATTTTACGCTCCTTTTCAATTAGGGAGATTACTAAGGGGCTGGGCCAGTTCCAACCACGTGCTGCACCCACACTCGTGGAGGGGGGCCGGATGGTGAAGGACGGAGATCGCCGGGCCGGGCCCAGCACTCCGAAAAACCTTTCAGAAGTTACCAAACCCGGGTCCTCCTGCATGGCACACCGACAGCGTTACCAACACAAAAAGTTTGGTAACCACTGGCTTAATCTATTTTAGCGGTATGAAGATTATAAAATCAATAAATAGATCTTTTATCCAAAATAATCGGGGCCGGAACTATTTCGAATAAACGATAATTTCGGATATTAGATATCAATTTTTCATTAGGAAAATGAACCGAAAAAAAGATTTTGATGAATTATTGTAGGAAACAAACAATGTTAACACACGCACATATGATCGAAAACTATTTTTATTCAATGCAAGTATCGTAACAAATATCTCGAATAGTGAAAATGTGTTAATTAATCTTCAGTTGTTCGTTGTTTGAAAGTTCAGATAAACGCTCTTCACCTTATTTAAAAACTGTTTACTCGAAACGTTTAAGTTGATTTATTTTTATTTGAAAGGTTATAAATGTGTTCTAATACTCAAAATTGAAAAAAAATAAAAATTATCATACAATTTTAACCATAGATATAAAAATTAAATTTAATAAAAATAATTAAATTTTTATTACTTTTTAAACTGCCTTTTTATGAAATTAACATATTTTTATTCGATTTTTTAAGTTTGCATTTTACCGTTCGGTTATAAATAATAGATACAAATTTTAATAAAAAATATTTTCAATACAGTATTGTATTTGTCATTATAGAAGGTTTATCTTTTGTTGTTGATAGAAGCGCAATATCAATAATATTTTAATAGTTCAGTTTAACTGGAAAATCTAGTGGAACATTCAGAATTTCTACTTAACCATAATAATAAACAAGTTACTAAAGTTCAATAAACCGATTTTATGACTTGTTCTCAACGCCGATATAATTAATTTGAATAAAATTGAATGTTTTCATTAGAAAAATTAACTTGACCTTAACATTCTATTCCCAATCCAGAGAGATGACGGCCATTTTGAACTGATGTCGTCATTAACACTGATTTATTATGCTTTTTGTCTAATGAGTTAATATATATTCCAGTTACTTTATTTGAATTTCATCCAATCAAAGGATAATAATTATGCAAGATATAATATTAATAGACCGATAGACGAACATGAATACCATTCTGGAATTGAAAGAACGAAAACTAGATCAAGGTATTGTAATTTACTATATTTTAATATTGTTTATCTTTACTGTTAGTTGACTTATATTTCTCTCACAAAATATATCATTCTTACTATGCAATTGCAAATTAATGTGTGAATACAGACAAACATCCCAATCCCTAAATCCAACTTCATAATTAACAACAATCACCATAACTTTTGTAATTAAATTGTCGTCTCAGAGTGCATCATTTGCTTCTCGACTTTCACTATATTTTCTTGAATAAACTCTACTCGGGTCTTTAAACTTTTCATACATGTGATAGCATCATAAATATTCTTTGTGTTTTTTTTTTTGCTGCTATTTATGTATCGCACTAGTTCGACAACCAGTCTCTAAGATGATGTTTACAATGCGATCTCTGTTTACGCTGTGATTTATCCATTATTGATCATCATAATTCTATTTAGATCATCTGCTAATGATGTTCAGAATTGATTAATCAGTGTTGCAAATTATAAATTCCTAATTTGTTGTACAGAGAAGAATGAGTGCTCAAATAGAATGAGTTAGAATACATAAATCATTCATATTCGCATAGCGCGACTGTTCGTACATGTATACTAATGAGATATTTGAATACTGTAAGTTTACTTATAACTTAAAGTATGATTTTATGTTATTATGCCTACCTTTCTCATTTATAAACGAAAATAATTATTTTAAAATGATGATATGGAATAATGTTCAACATTTTTGCATGACATTTCTTCCTAAATCTTTTATACGAGATATCACAGTTTCTATTTTTTTTCTTATAAATATTAAATTGTTCAACGTTTTAAAGGGAATTTTAATTCTTATTTCGAATATATATACTGCATTTTGTGCGTATGTTGCGGCCATAAAACCTACTAAAACGGTTGTAAAAAAAAAAAAGATATTTTCATATATTAACAGTATTGTTCTGTTAAACTGGCTGTTTTAATTTCGAAAGATAAAAGAAACATTGAATCTTTATATAATTTAGCCTCTATCATTATTGTTTCATATCTGTCGATACGAGTGATGAAGCATCACTCGTATCGATAGATATGAAACAATATCTTTATTCGAGATTTATCGAAGACCTGTATTGATGATGATAAAGTACTGAGTAAAGCATAAGTGATGCTATTAGAAATCCTGTGAAAAATATAATTTATACACAGTTCTATTAATATTATTCACTGTTGCTTTCAATCCTTATTAAATCTGCCATAATTCTTAATCAAGTTCTCTAGCGAAGAAATAAATAATAACAACTTTTTAATATAATTTTATTTTTTAATTATTATAATATATTGAAAAATATGTATAAAAACGATAAATATATATACTGTTTCTTCATTTTGTTATTGAAAAATTTTACAAATCTAACTAATAAATATAATTTCAGCATCAATTATTTCTGTATAAAAAATAGAATATAAATTAAGTCTTATAATATAGGCTGCAGTATATGCAAGAAAAATTTATTAGATCTTTATTTTATTAATTTCTTTTTTACCATTTTTTTCTAATGACGATCATCTGTGTTATTTTTAAAACTGAATTTTTCAGAATATCAAATCTAAATAAGACGATATACAATATATCTATTTTGTTAAAAAACATTGAAATTTTACTAACAAGTAAGAAATTCTGTTGTCTATGAGAAATTCATTCCCATTGTCAGTTTAGTCTAAATTTACTGTATTAAGTTTTTCTTGAGTTTTATTTTGATGCATTTGTGTCGCTCAGAAAAACATGCTTCTCCGCCAAGATTGTTTGACTGCAAGCAATTAACTCTTTGCAGGAAAGTTACAATGACGGACAATATTAATGGCTGCGTTCAGCAGACTCAACTGTTGTGGAACACTTGAGAGATTTTCTGCTGAATGCGTCTTCAAGGTAGCGCTACTATTGAACCTATTGAATGAGTGATGTCATGTTTGATAGCGGATTTCATTTACGCTAATATCTAACATGTTGAGTTGTTTAAAGATAGCTGCGCCCATGGATGTTGCTAATCCAATGGAGCAAATGATAACATATAAATGGTATAATATTGTTTTTTTGCATCAGGTATTGCTTCATGAGAATCTAGTAGCAAATATCAATTAAATTATAAGAATGTAATTGTTCTACGACAGAACTAAAAAATTGAACTGCTATCACAAGTACGGTGTTTACAACGGGCTCCATTTTCTTTCAATAACCTCGGCCCCTGTTGCTACTTACTGTTTAGCAGTTATAGGGTGTTCCATAAAGAATGCAACTTTTGAGTGCTTTAAGTAATTTATATATTACA
>WUQG02055804.1:0-10153 GCA_011317285.2 Androctonus mauritanicus | reverse complement strand
AATTGTAACAGAGAAATTATCTTTTTTAAAAGACCACGTAGAACTTCGACACACTGTTACCAAATGGAGTTTTATAGTAACCACACTTCAGCAAGATAATAATGGCGTATGTAATGTTTCCGCCGAAACAGGAACGAAAAATTATTTTCCAGATAAGTTAGTAGTTTTCTCCTTTTCGAATTAAAACCTTATAGATCTCAAACTATTATCGATATCCTGCTCATATATAGTAAATAGAAAGCAGGTGTCATGTAGTTACATTTACTATGAACGTTGCTTAGTTTGAATGAATACTTGGTGCACAGGAGGGGAGAAGCTAAAAATAACAGTATTGGGTATAATTGTAACAGGATCAATTATAATTATATAATTGTAACGTCAGATGAAGATGATTGCATATGTCTCGAGAGTTGTGACACCTACAACAACAGGAAACCCAAGAAAAAGTGGATGGAATGCGAAGAATGCTGACAGTGGGCACATATCGCCTGTGTCGCGGATGCTACATTTATTTGCCAGAACTGCGAGAGCGAAATGAATGAAAATATGTAGAAAAACATTATTGATAAGTTTTAATCCCAAACCGCTGAGTTCTTAATATGTGTTTTTGTCATTAATATTCCATTTGCAATTTTTTCTAATAAAAATCTTTGTGAGAGACCGCTTTTTCTGAGCTTTCTGTCTTTGTATAGGTTTATTACAACTTTCTATACTTGATGTTACAACTATACCCGTACATGGGATAAGTTGTAACGATCAGCACGCTTTAGTTTTTGCTTTTGTAGCTCATAAACTGCTATAGATGAAAGGGTATTCTGTAGTTCTATATATCTGACAAGTGAGCCTACTGAACAGTAACATTTTTTGCTTTATATATAATCATCGAGAAGGAACAGGGTAAAAAATTATAAAAATGTTACACTATGCCCATCTTTCCCTATAGCAGCAATTAATCAACATGATAAATATTTGAATAATGCACAAAGCTTGAAATACACAATATTCATAATACTCTGTAGGCCACACAGATTAGATGGCACAGTATGATAGACAAACCACAATGTCCATATTAAACACAATAATATTACAGCAAATATTATTTTATAGTTTAGTATAATCTAGACTACTGTGTAGTAGTATTTAATTATGGCAAGTCACTTGACATACACAGATTAGCAAAGGGCCCTATGTTCGTGGGGCTCTCGAGCAAGTGCCCATCTGGGACATGCGTTAAGATCGGCCCCATCATAAACATTTTCAAGGGATGGGACACGAGACTCATCCCTTGAAAATGTTCCTGAGAGTGGAAAGCCGAAGTGTTTCCACGCGGCTATTCCACTAATACCATGGGGCATATGCTGAGCTAATCAACAAATTATAGAGCGTGACAAATTACAACCGTCAACTAGTGCCAATTTCGATGTCGAGTTATCTATCATGAAATTTATTCGCAGGAAGAACCGCATTTATTAAGTCGTGTCCCACTTGCAAGCGATGCGACGCTGTTATGATGCGATACTATGAGCGACATAAAACAAACCAATAGATATAATCCCAATTCGTCTCACGATTGTATCGTTGCGCCACATAGTATCGTCTGCTATCACTTTCTGTAGCTGAAATACAATTAGTTTATTTTTTGAAGCGACATAGGCAAATTATCTATTGGCTATCAAGTTCGATTCAGAGATTCTAATAAGCGAAATTAAAAAATAAAACCTATATTATGTAACAAGAGAATTATAAAAATTACCATAATCAGCATTTAATGGATAAATAATGGGAAGATGTTTCATTATAGATATTATAGACGCGCTTTTTGTGGAACAGACTATCGTTTCGAAGTGTAGTATCTCGTTGTATTATCGCATCGTACAGCGTTACGTCACTTGCATGTAGGACACTGCCTTAGAAGTGTAGACCAGTGATCTCAAACTGGCCGCCTGAAGGCCGCAGCCGGCCTTCAAAGCAATTCTCTACGGCCTACGAAAATGGTTTAATTATTTGCTTAAATACATGTTAAAAATTATTACAATTTAGCGTTAATAAAATAACAATGCAAACTTTTAAAGCGTAGGGGAAAGTGAGCCAGAATGAGACATGGTCTACAGTGAAACAAAAGGCATTTTTTCTACATCCTAAGAGTTCATAAGGATATAACACCGCCTAGACGTACTCTTTATCGTTGTTACCCCTATGCCCATTTTCAGCACTCTCTCTCTATGAGAATTTTTTAATAAACAATTTTTTTGTTTTCATGTGAATTTTGTAAAATTTTGTAGCTGACGGTTTTCTTTATCTGTTCTAGATGGTGAAAGTGTTGCAAAAGAATAATGTTTTTGCTAGGAAGTATAGTAAATTATATATATTATTCTGTTATTTATTGGCATTAAAAGTTATAGGAAAACTATTTTCTCTGTAAATGTATGTTTCAAGGATACGTGGACTACATTCAGACACTAAATGGTTGTCCACACTGAGACATTGTTAATATGAGCCACAAAAAGACAATTTTATGAATAGATTGATAATTGAAAACTTGTATTTGTTTTAAAACTTGCAGATTATAATCTAGATATTTCAGAAACGCATAACGGGAAAGAGAAAAAGAAAACCTAATATTAGGGCTTTTAAGGAAGATCTGAGAGAAACATTAAGAATATTCAAAGAAGATATTGAAAATCTAAATATTTTCAAAGAATTACATTGAGAACCAAAAATTGGAGATTATGTTTTGGTTAAATTTGAGAGAAAAAAGAAAAATGCCATATTTTTATATTGCCAATTTGATTAAGGATTTAGATGAAAATGAAGATTTTAAAGGAAATTTCCTAGGAAGAAGTGGAAAAATGGGAAAACTTTTTGTATCCAATTTACACGATATGGCATCAATATCTAAAAGCGATATTAAAATGACACTACCTGAGCCAATAGTTCATGGGCAAAGAAAACACCAAAATGCTTATTTATATTTTGGAGTAAACTTCCAGAGTTTAAATGTTCAGTAATTTTTTATATATATTTCCATTCTGAGCATGTTCTTTTCTCTTTAATTTATAATTCATTTTCATTTTTTTCATTCCTTTCTTCTCCTTATAACCGATGTTTCATATGAATAAAACACATTCATATTTAATTGTTTCCTAAAGTTCTTTACTCTTTTGATATCATATCTCATTGTGTTCCATGCAGTGTTTCACACTGTCCTTCAGTGGGTACAGTAAGACTGAAAGGTACTCTTACACAAAAGTGGAAATATTTCTTTATACCATTCAAGTATGACTCTCGTAAAATTCAGGGACTTACTCTAGACTATAACAAATCTCATAACTTCATAGATACAAAATTTCTATAAAATAGAGAAGAAATAAAAATATAAACAACACTTTGTGTCTCATTCTGACCTACTCTTCCTACTAATAGCGAAAAGGAAAGTGGGGAGTAGTTACTGATAGCACCGTAACATTGCTATTGCTAACTGATATCACAGTATTGTGCTATCAGTAACTATTCCCATTTTCCTTTTTATTGTAATTTTATTTGAAAATATTCGACCCTTCATTTTCTTTGGGATTGCGTATTCGAACCGCACGCAATTCTAGTTTGAGGACATTGGTGTAGACCTTGATGTCTGTCAGACAAGATCAATTTCGAATATGTATTATAAAAATTTACTGGTTGCTTTTAAAGTAACTTAAGAGACTAAATAACTTTAAAACACAGACAACAAGCAGATATATTGATGTTCTTATAAGAAGTTTCAATCCGATATTTCGAATTGAAGCCCGAATGTAGATATTAGATATAAATATATTTCAGATATATATATAATCTGAATACATTAATATAATTAAATAATAATATATATATTATATTACTTAAATTAATTAATTTCTTAACTTATAATTTCAGAAATCCTTAAGAATATAATAACTATTTCTGCAATTACTTCTGTAAAAAAGCTTTTTAGTAATACTCCATGGGAAAAGACATCATCGTTATGCGGAATGAAAACTCTATTAATGCATTCAATAGTATTTGGTCATTCGATTACATATTTCAGTTTCATACCTCATGTTGCAAGTAAGTGATTTACATATTAAGATAATTTGAATTTCGTATCATCTTGAATTATGTAACGTGCAATCAAATTTGTTTATCTAAACTACTGCGTCGTGAAGAATGTTGTTTTATTATATAAGTTTAATGCAATATAATTAAGAATTCAGTTTTTGTTATACAATATAATCGAAAACTTAATCTGTATGAGAGATCCGATTAAAATTACTATTCTTTTTCCTCTTTTCACTCCTGAATTTAGTGAATAACAAGGAAGTCATGAATTTCCTTCTCTTCAGAGGCATTTATTTGATTATTCGATATAATTATCCTTTCTTTTTTATATTAGTACATGATATCTCTTTGTAATCTATTAAATATTAAGCGATGGAGTGAAAATATCATCTGCCATATGTTATCCACTCTTGTGGAACGGTTTTTGTTAATGGTATTCCCATCATTTATTATTAAACGCAGAATGAAATCATATCCAGACAGAAGCAGCTGCACACTCATGTATGGGTCGACCGAATTATAGAGGAAAAACCGTGAACGGACTACGTGTATAAATTTTTCAAAAGGGTGTAATCCGTGTTCTTTGGTTGTAAAGTACAGCATTTTTCTCAGTCTTTAGCGTTTTATTTTATCCATGAATTTCAACTCAACCATATTTATCCCGCCCTCCCATTTATCTATTCATCAGCAAACAGTGTAAACCATTTCGAATGCTATATGATAAGGGTGTTCAACCCGTCGATGGCGGATCGATGGGTTTTGTTGATCTCTTGTTTATTTCTCTTTACAAATTTAATTAAAACTGAAAACAATAATTTATTTATCATTATTTTGTATTATTGTTTAATTCTCTTTAAGTGTATTGCTATTGTTTATTTATTTTTCTTTAAAATTGCCAAATCAATAATTTTCTTATCTTTTGGAAGTATACCCGTGAAAAGTTTTCAATATTAATTGATATTGCGCAAAAAAATTCTGTCGTGTCGACATACTTGTCAGAATCCGCTTTTTTAAATATGAACGTCATAAAAAATCAAGAAACCAAATTACAATGATCATTTGGATGATCGTCTGCCATTGGCCACTTCTTCCTACCAACCTGACTAAGAAAATATTGCGAGCTCGAAACAATGCGAAATTTCACATTTAACTTTTTTTTAATAAACCAGCATTTCCTGTAACTTATGAATTTATAATCAATCTGTTGTTCTTTCTAACTTTGACTTTCCAAAAATAAGAGATAAATATTTTATTCCAATATATTTGTTTTATTTGTTGAATTAAAATAATTAAAAGTGATAAATAAATTTTTAAAAACAGAAATAAAGTTTTAGTTTCTTTAGGCTTTTACGGCGGAGAAAGTGGGTCCTTCGAAGTGAGTGAGCGCATTTAATTGCATAGTTGTACGTAATCAAATATCAGGTTGGGGCAAGATTCTTGCGTTTGGGGAACGTAATCTATATAAGAGAGCAGATCGTCCAATAACTTAGTATAGAAAAGTAGCTCGCATAATAAAAGCGGTTGAAAACCACTACTAAATGAAATGTCTAATCAACCCATAATTTTCTTTTTCTATCAGTCTGAATAGATTTTTACCTTCTCTAACTTTTCAAGAGCTTCATTTATCAATTTTTCATTCTAAAAGACGATCATTAGCCTATCTAAAATGCCTGAGCACTGAAAAGAAAAATCCAAAAGATATTCTATGAGGGAGGCCAAAAGTTGTTACACTTTGATGACCCGGATATGCTAGTGATCTTAAATTTGATCCTCCAACTGTTCTTTCTATACATATCCACTTTCTAAACCACACGCTTCTCTTATCTATGGAACAGTTGTTTAATCCCATCTTTGTAGAAATCAACAGATTTAGAGGAAAACCAGTTCTCCACAGCAGTAATGACGTTCTCATCATTAAAATGTATTTTCATATTTCTAACAGAAAGCATTCTGAAGGTGCCAGGTAAGGAGAATAGGGATGGTAGCAAGATTTCGTAGCTGTATTTACGCAGAAAAGTAACTGTTTCTGCAGCTCGGTATTCAAGTTCATTATCAGTTAGCGGCAAGAGATCTTTTGATTGAATCCTGCTTTTTTCGTTGATACTGTTCCATAAATTTTACGGCAAGTTCCAATAATATGCACCTGTTAATATTGACCCTTTTTTGTAAGTAATCTGTCAGTATGAACCTTTGCTGTCCCATACAGACCTCATGACCTTACTGGAGGGTCTTCACATCGGCTGGTGCGATCACATTTGAATTTCCGTTTCTATCACTCTCCATATACAGTTGATATCTCTGTTTATGCAATTTTCCATTGAAGAGGAAGGAATGGTATTACGGCTCGATATTCAATTTTGTCCACTACCACTTCTAACTTTGGTTAAACAAGACCTGTCAAAACAAAAAGGTATGCATATTATTAAGAAGTAACTTGTCATTGTTTACAATTACTGATCACCATATTATGTGTTATACACACATGCGACATAGCGAGGGAAAGACCTTCTTGGCCTTCCCTCATATATATTAATTATTTGAAACTAAAACTTTATAAATTAACTAAATAATTGTGTAGAAAATGCAATCCTAGAGTGAATATTTTGTTCACTACTTACTTCATTTAAATTCTGTGCATTGTTCTTTCCTTCACATCCTTAACGCAAGAGTAGATAATATATATACCGGTATATAATTTAATCAGTTCATAAGGTTCACAAATTTCGAGATATCTTATATACCATATTTGGATTCGTAGAAGTTAATTTTCAACTAATACTTAAATGATTTTTAATAGCGACATACTTATGATTATTATATCTTTGTTTCAACTATATAAAAAATATAGTTTTATATTAAAATTAAATTATGTATTAATTTAATTTTATATTAGTTTTTTATATTAAAATATATATATTTATTTAAATATACAGCAATAATTAATTTTAGAAAGAGGATTAGTGAGTAATTTTTCTATAAATTATTTTTTGAAACATTTTTAAAGTTTCTATATTCTTCATAATAATCAACGAATATTATTTTTCTACAGAAGATTTTCGCAACATTATTGAAATGATTGATTATATACCACTTGAAATAGCTTCTAGTTCGACCGTAATGATGGAAACATTTTTCTTTATTAGGTAAGATAAAATATTTTTATTGTAATCTATAGTGTTTTATTGAACACTAACAGGATCATTGGAGTAACATAACAGGATCATTGGAGTAACATATAGTACTAATAAGCAGACCAAATACGCAAATAAACTTTAAAACGTTTTTTATTCAGAGAAGCGCTTTTGACTTATGTGCATGTGCCATCATCAGCTCTTACAAATCGATTCTAATCTTCTCTTTTAGAACCGAGAACAGTAAGTTCAGTAGATAAACGCGACGTTCTATTAATCTAAGAATACGAAGTTCAAAATAGATAAATACTTAAAGAATGCATAAATAGGACATGAACAAAATAAATATGGTTAAATAAATGCGAAATACTGAAAAAATGAATTAGGCTAATGGAAAAAAGAGAAAATAACCGCATGGAGATAGAGAATGGAGATATAAGGCCATTCTGCTCTTTTTTGCAGCCTTGTAATTCGAGTTCATTTACACAACACTAAAATATACCCGGGTTCTCGGAATATTAGGCGCCACTACCTCAGCAGATACCTCCATGGCTTTTGTATGCTGTTCACTTGTCTACCGTTAATAATTGTTGCGTCATGCTTAACTTTGTATATTTGGATGCTCTCTGCTATGAACAGCTCATCGACGTTGGTTATTTGTTTGGTCACTTTACCTTCCTCTCATCTTATACTTACATTACCCTCATACGCTTTCTTGGCTAAGGCCTTCGTCAAATTGGCGTTTTGATGTCTCTCTTGTTTTCCGCTAATCTATCTTTTAGGTTCCTGAATGTTGCTCCTATGTATAATTCTTCTGTTCCTTTTTCCAAGTTCTGTAGTGGGATTTAGTAGACTCCTGTTATCTCCCTCTGACTGTAAGTATCTTTAACGTTTCTTAATAAGTTGAAGATTGTGGGCGGTCTCTTATAGGCGGGCTTTCTCTCATTCTTCTCAATTACCTTTTTGACCGTTCTAAAATCTCTTAATGCCTCACGTATCACGGTGTACCTATCTGCCTGCGCGCCGCGATGCTCCTGGTTGCTGCGGTTTCTTTGGGCAGGACCTCGGTCCAGGCTGGCTTCTTTCCTTTTTTGAGTTCTCTCAGTAATTTACCCATTAAAGCGTACCTGTAAACATGGTTTTTAAGATAAAAGCAATAGCCAAAAACCATGGTTACAGGCACGCTTCAAGTTCTAGAAATTAAAAATAAATTTTATTTTATTTTTTTTTAAATTTCTGTATATAAAATTATATAAATCTAACGTATATTAAAATTTATAGTGGATTTTTAACATTATACCCGCAAAAGAGAAATAGAAGCAATTCCATAATTCAGTATATTGTCTTTCTACTGAAAAGAATCATAAGGTTCGAGAATATTTTTACGAATAATAGTAATTTTATTTATATTTTTTGTATATTTATTTGGGATTTACTGTTTTAATTCAGATTAACTATTCCTATAATGGCCATTTTAGCCACTACGATCATTTTTCCACTTGTCACTGATGGTCCACAATGGCAAAATGTCATTCGTGCATCCAGTTATGCGGAAAGAAATTGGTGGAAATATGTTTTCCACGTAGGAAATATTTTTGAAGTAAAAGTAGAGGTAACGAAATAAAAATATATAATTATAAGAAATAATTTAACTAATAAATCTTAATTTTAGAAAAATCTATAAAATGAATTAATTTATCTTATTATTAAACTTATTTTTTAATTCAATTGCAGTTTATAGATCATTTATGGTTTCTAAATGCTCTTGCGCAAATAACTGTTTTTACTTTACCATTTATGTTTATTTTGGAGAGGTAATACTTAAAAAATGTTATCTTTTTATAAAACTTGAAATTTTTATTATTGTTAGTGAGCAAGAATACTAAAAAAGAATTCTTGCTCATAATATAGTTGAGTCTCTGTAGTCCGACATTTCGCCAGACCGACACTGCGAACAACCGTGTCGCCCACATGAAATTTTCATGTCACAATTTGTCGATGTGCGAGAGAAACAGACTGATGTAAATAAATTGTCAGCATCGTATTCGTTCGTTGCGCAGGCGTTATAGTCGGATTAATTTTTAAAGTCAGTATACTCTTTACTGTAAAATACTATTCATTTTTGCTATATCAATGTTTGTTGTTTATTTTTTTATAAATGCCACAAACTGGAAAAAGAGATCGGACAGACTGGCCGATTGGAAACGCTTCAGCTTGCCACTCTAAAGGACCTGGGATCGATCCTTGAGTCTCATCCCTTGAAAATGTCTTTGGGCCCGTTAATCCCAATCCATCATAATCCGGTTGGCACCTCCGTAGGGGTGAGCAGCCTGTGGAGAGGCTTGTTTAGCCCCGCCACTTACTTGTTAGTGCTCTTACTGAGTTAAAAGTGGTGTCATCTGTAGACAAAAAAATCGCAAAAACTTAAAAGTGTGGAATGTAGTTTGTGGAATTGTGGAAGATTTGAATAGCAAGAGCAGTGACAGGAAAGTCTTAGTCAACTGAGCATATTCGTTTGTTTAATTCCTTTTTTCATTGAACATCCAATAATCTGACAAACCCCGATCCCATAAGGGTCGGATTAGAGAGACTCTACTGTATAAGTTTACTCTGTTAATGAATTTATTTAATATTTTGTCCTATTATGTATAAATTTTTTATAATGACATTAAAATAATAATACATATCAGTTTGATTAAATTATTATTTAAATTAAAATTGAAAATAAGTGAATAAGGATAATTTTTAAAATCATAAAAGTATTTATTAAGTTATTTAAAACGTTTAAGGTATTGAATATTTTGTATCATTTAAAATGATATATTTTACTGTATAATGCAATCTTCAACATTTTCCTAAAGAATCTGCACCGATTCTATGAAAATTTGAAATCTCAATAAGAATATTCCACACTTTCACAGAGAATCTGAACTTTCAATATCTTGAAA
>WUQG02055793.1:0-10153 GCA_011317285.2 Androctonus mauritanicus | reverse complement strand
ATATTCGACTTTACAATTGTGGTCGTAAAGTTGAATGGTCGTAAGTTGCATAGGTCGTAAGTCGAGAACTAGCTGTAATTGAATAGCCCAAACAAACACTAACAAAGCTGTAATAGAATGGAAGGGGGAAGATTATTGAGTTTGAACCTTCTTGAAATAGTCAAGTCTTTTTGGTAGACTGAGCCAATTAGTTTGCATATGCACATCATTGTTAGTATAAGCATATATACTATGTTGTTGAATTTATGTTGAGTTTAAAAATTAAGCAGCAACTTAATCTGAAATTTTTTATCAAATTAAAAAAATTTGCAATAGAGTGTCATAGTTAATACTATATTTATATGAACTTAATTTTCCCTCTTAATATTTTTAAAACAAAATTTATTTTGCTATAAATCTAGAATAAAAATATTGTATTATCACAAATATAAAATGAAATATTTTAGAAAAATTAATAAGAAAGAGTACCTTTATATTGAATATTTAAAACATAAGTTGATTATATGATCTCACCTCTTTAACATTGTGATGTCTTGTTACAATATGATTCTAATATTGTAAATCTGTTAACATTTGCTCCCAATTAAAGAGTACAAAACTAGCCAATTTTACATCAGGTCTTGACACTAGTAACAGTTTAAGAAGTATGATTCACCAGAATACATGAAAATTACAAGTCATGATATGGTTGATTTATGATATATTGGATAAACAGTAGTCAAGGGTGCAAAGTATGAAGAAAGGTAATATGAAAAATTTTTACAAAATTAAATTTATTACAAAAGGATATAATTTATATTCACAGAAACATTTGAAATTTTGGACATAATAAAATTTAATTCAAATGAATAATCTGATAAATTGATTTAAGTGAAGGATAAATTGATCTATGGAGCAGATACATATTTTATCTAGAGAGAGAAACTTCTTAACTGTTCTTTATTCACTCACTCACTAACCTAAGCTACTTGTCATCCAGCAACATATACTGACTTGGACAGTTGTCATGACATTATCTATGCAATTATCACATTTCCTTATTCTTATTCTTCTTCTCCTTTTCCTCTCTCTTTTTTTCTTCTTTCTTTTCCTATTTCTCACCTATAAGTCAGATCTCTATATCAATAGCAGATTAAAAATTCCAACTTTTTGGAAAGAGGGAAGTTATGACTAACTGCAGAGGAAGTCATAATTGTTTGTGACCATGGTTAATAACCTATGAAAAGAATTATATTATCTGAAAGAACTGTTGATTTTTATATCTCTATTTCCTTCCCTTGAAAGGAAATAAATATATAAAAATCTCCAGTCCTCAAATATTTTAATTTTAATAAAAAAATTTTTATTTATATCATTGAGAGACTTTGGGAATGAATATCCCATTAGAGTTACAATATTCATACAAAAATATTTCAAATGATTAAATATATATAACATAAAATATCTGAGATATAATTTTTTATATCTATTATTTTATATTTATAATAGATATAAATATAGATCAGCAAAAGTGTGATAAGAAAAAACTTAAAATGACAATTATTACAATTATTGATTAGTTAATCATCAGAAGTATTGTTCAGCAACAATAATATAATATTGATTCCATATTAACAAAACAGATTATTAAAAATTATAATTATATAAAAAATGTTAATATGAAATGATATTGGAGAAATAGTGGTGATAAGGAGATCTCTCAGATTCTTATACGAGTACTACTATGTTAAGTTGGAGTGTAATTTACAATGTATTTTCTACTGAACTATTGTACTTATTGTATTGTATATTTATATTATTTTCTTCTATCTGTATATAAAATTTCCATATATAGAGGTAGTTTTCAGTTTCCAAGTTCCTATTTAATGAAATCTGTAGGTATATGAGTTTTTTTAAATGTGAAGTATCAAAAAATTAAAAATATGAAAATTAATTGCAAAAATAAATGCTAAACATTCATAAATAGACATTTTTAACATTGTATGTAGCTATAAAATAATGCAGCTGAGTTTGTAGCAGAAACTTTGTCATCTGCTACAAACCCAAAAATCCATAGACCAAAATGTTATAAATTAGGTCTATGGGTTTATGTTATCATTGATCCCAACATTAAACAAACATTATTTGTTTAATGTTGGGATAAATGATATTAATCTTCGGGATTTATTAAGAAAATATTAAATTAATAATAATGAGTCTTTTTTTTTAATTAGTTCATAAACAGAAAATTTATAAATAATATTCTATTAATGTGAATTACAATTATAATTTAAATATTGTTATTAATTATAAATATTATTTTAATAGAAAAGTTGATGAAGCCCTTAATTAATTATGGAATTAAATGGTATGTAATATATCAGATTAAAATAATATATAATATATATATATATATTTATAGATATTATTTTTATATTTATAGATATATAATTTGGATAATTAAAAATTAATTATCCAAAATTATCAAAGCCAGATCTTTAATAATGAACTTTTAGGCAGTAATTATATTTATTTGTGCTTATTTAATTTAAAAATATAAGAAATTAAATTAATATATTAGAATAAAACCTCGTGACAGAGTTTTAATAAAATAATAATTAGATATAAAAATTCAAAATATATATAAATAATGATAACATAATTTATCATATTATTATATGTAGAGTTTTATTCTATGCTTTAATGTTAAACACATTCATTTAATATCTCTCTCTTTAAGAACTGAGTTTTTAAATTTTTGTATTATTTTAATTGAAATAGCATCAATTGTAAGAAACTTGTTTGGTTTTTTTGAACCTTAGTTATGTTTATCTTAATGAGGTTTTTGGTAAGAATTTTAATTTTTCTGACCTTTTTGCCTTTATAAACAATATTTGCATTTTACACCATAATCTAGTTTTATTTTATTGTATTGTTGATGTTTTATTTGAATCAGTGAGATTTTGTATGTATAATTTCTTGTTGTATTCATTGTTCCATGTTATATTGTTGCTGTTTTTGTTTAATTTTGGTCTTTACACCATTTTTTGACCTACCTATTGGTATATCATTGCTTTTCTTTTATTTCTTTTATTAATTTAATTGACAATGTTTTCATTATTTATATTTGTTTACTTATCCATTTTTCTTTTATTTTTATATTTATATATTTGTTTGATGAACTTGATCCACAAGATCCTTGCATCATTAAACCAACCAATAAACAGCCATCCTACTATTCTTTGGTAGATTCTTATCCTTTGCATATCTTCCTTATGCATTCACAACTTTCAATCCAGCATTTGCTCTTCTGTCAATGTCACAATTATTACAATCCAGTCTCTTGCAAATTATATTATCCAAGAATATAAACTCATTCACTTATCCTAAATTCATTATTCAATCCTATCTCACATTTGTGTAGTCTTTCCTCTCAAACATAAGCACTTTTGTTTTTCTGCATTCTTCTCACATGCTTCATTCAGTCTTACAACAAATATTCTTAGATCTTATTCATTCTTAGAATGAAAACAATATCATTGGCATGTAGCAGATAGAATGTAAATATGCACTCATACTTCATCTATATTCATACACAATTCATTCACAGTAGTTTCTCTCATATACATATATACAAACATGCACATATTAAATAGCCATGGGAAACATTACAGTCTTGACTCACTCCTTTTTTTTTACTTTAAACTATTTTGGCATGCCTTCATTCACTCTTAACAATTGCAAAAATTAAATGACATTAAACCATAGACATATCAATCATACATTGATTGATATCTCTAAAGTTTAATGTCAATGTCAAATAACAATTCCACTAATAATAAAACACTTGCAATAAGTAGATGTTGCAATTATGACATTAGTTCTATCTTAATGAAAATTAAATAGCTCTTTGATAAGTCAACATTTCTCAATATGTGACTGCAGTATGAATTTTGAAATGGTCTCAGAAACTCAACTTCTGTGAAGCACATTTCAAGAAATGCGGCATTAGAAAACAAAAAAGAAAAATTAAGGAAAATAAAATTAAATTATATTAAATGTTGTCTTGTTATTTATAGGAATAGAATATATCTAACTCTCAATTAATATGATAGATTGGCTCAGTTTTCATTTATGCAAAAATATTGCATAAATGAAAGTTGTATAAATTGAGATTAATATTTGTATAGAAAATAAGGAATAGATTGTATAACATCAATTAAAAAATTTTTGTACAGGCACTTCTCTAGTTATGAACATAATTCATATATAAGTTTTGTTTATAAATCAGATTGTTTGTAACTCAAATACTGTTGTTATTTTGGCTCCAAAAGTACTGAAATAACTTTATATACTATATTTTGCAATATATTTCACAATTAAACCAATTAAAAGTTTCTTATTTCACAGATTTTAATGAAAAGTTCTAAATGTGTAAAGTGAGGAATGTTTGGTGTAATTGCACAATCTTGAAATATTGTCATAATATGTTAATTAATATTGTAATTTATATATTATTGATTGCTAGACCGTTTTGTTATCATATTACTTAAAAATATTGAAGAATTTTTGAAATTTCACATTTAATAAGTATGGATGTTCATAACTAGAGGAGTGGCTGTAATTTTTTTAATTGAATTTAACACTTTATTTTTTTGAATAGATAGATACATAAAATATTAAAGATAATAAATGGGGCATATTAAAAAAGTAAAATAGAACAAAAGTATAAAAACCTTCAAAATTTATGAAAATAACAGTTTATTCCATGTATTCTCTCCTTGTTAATATAAAAGTAATCTTCTTCCTTCTCAGTTGACAATCATACTTCTCTTCAGTCTTCAAACTGAAGAGAAATATGATTTCAGTCTTCTCTTCCTTCAGAAATTTTTCAAATTCATATTCAAGAAAGATTTTTAGAATCAACCAAGAAATTGAATATATAACTTTAAGTGTTGCCAAATGTCATGTTTAATTAATGAGAAATAATTTATTTAAAATATTAACATAATTATTTTTTATAATTTATACATCATTTATATATTGCCATATATACCAACGGTGACCAAAATTCATGTCACTATGAGTTACATAAGAGGATCTCAGATACTTGAGAGCTGCAATCAATTTTTTGAGTAATCTTAACAAAGATTTAAAAGATTGTTATATATTTCAAATGCATTTATTTCTCTATAGATGCATTTTATAATAAATAAATAAATTACAAATATATATATATATTTTAAATTAAATAAGTATTTGCTCCATATTAATTATTGGCTTTCATGATATGGAGTCACATTGAAGGTACCAAAGAGCCACATATGGCTCACAAGCCGCAATTTGGCCACTATAGATATATATTCATATATAAGTCAAGAAGTTTTCCTAAAAAAATTTCTGAAGGAGGATTGACTTATACCCAAGTTAATCAAAAATAAAAAATAATTTTGGGAAGATTGCAAAATTCATTGATTCAGTCATGTTACGTTCTTGTCATGCTTTCGCACCATTTGCATCTCAATCATATTTATTCCTAACAAAGATTGTCATCATACTGATTCTTTTGATTTTTTTGTTAAAAAAAATGTGAATATATATGGCTGTACATAAATTAATATTTTTGTAAATATTTAAGTATCAAATATTGCACAGATATGAAAATATATGAAGCAGTCCCATTGCATCCTCCTATTGATAGTAACAGGTCTTATGGTAATGATAGGATGTGCCATATTTATTTTGAAAGAGGTCTGTTTCTTCTCAATTATATCATTAAAAATATCATTGCATCATATATTTGAATATTTATTATGTAACTTGTTGCCATAGATACTGTTTGAATTTTATTTTTGAATTGAGTTCTAAACTGTGTTCTAAAGTTTATATTGCTCTCTATTGATTGCTGAAGAGGACCCAGAGGGTTAAAAATATTTTTTAAGTTGAAAAAGAATATTTTACTTCATTTTTTGTATTTTTCCTTGCTCTTGGTGCTGACTTTCAATGCTTTTAGAAAATGGAGCATCATAATTTCAATTGAGAATCATTATCAAAAATATGTGGATGTGTGTAAATGTTCATATATAAATAAATTCAAAAATATTAATTTACTGAGCACTTCACTAATAAGATGGGAATGTATAAATTGATCTTTTTTTAATGAGTAAACATGGCTACTGCTATTGCACTTGTCATCAGTCAATATTAAATGGAAATATAGCATTTTTATATTGATTTCCAATATATTTGATTTGTAATTTGTGCATTTTCAGATAATTCTGATCATTTAGAAAATAAAAAAAATGATTATTTTTCAGCTGATTTAATATATCAGATTTGCATTTTTAATGATCACATGTGCTGATCAATTTTTTACTTCATCAGTTGCAGAAAAATTTCTGTTATATGTTATGATTCTGATTTTTCTTTATCATTTGAACTTTGTTAAATATTTTTATTGAGATTCAGGAATGATGAAAAATCTTAATATTTCTTTGATATTTTCTGCTGAACAAACATTTCAGTAAAATCATATTATGGAGAAATATAACTGGATGCAATACAATCACATCTTGCTGTCATCTATCTTTAAACATAGATCAGCTTATACATGAATATATATGATATTTCATATATGTATATTAATTATCAATTCTCATAATAATTGAATATTATGTAAAAATTAAAGAATATATAAATGATCATGTATATCTATATAATTTGTTGCTTGTTAGTATTGATGAAATACAGCCAAGGATTTTGTTATTCATGAGGCAATTAACAGTAAGCATCTAATTAATTAAATTTTTTTAATAAACACACACACACACACACACACACACACACACACACACACACTTTTTTTATTATTCTTAAATAATGTTAAACTGAAATCATACTGTGTAAAAATAAAAAATTTGTAACATTTTTCAACTATGCAAAACTGAAATCATGCAATTCGAATACTATGCAAATTGAGGGATAATTATATTTAAATTATAAATTGAAAATAATGAAGCAATACAAAAAATAATAAGTTACAGAAAAACATCAATTATCCAAATTAATTGGAACCAACTTGGTTCAGTTAATCTAATAATTTGGATAATTAAATATACATGAGAATATCCTATCTATACAAAAATGTAATTAGCTATATTGTTATATTGCAATATTGTGCATGAAATTATTATTATTATTATTATTATTAAGCATGAAATATTAAAAAAATAATTAATTTAGGAAATGGTTTGTAAATATTAATTGAAATAATTTTGTAAAAATAATGTATATTATGCCATATTTATTTATTATTATTTCTGTGGTATACTGCAAATATATATTTCTTCAAATAAATAATCAAAAACAAATGCATTTAACAGCAGTATAATAATACAGCATGACAACCAATGCATTAAAAGTAGATTCTGTTTTGTATTTAGAATGATTAATTGATGCTCTAATATATTTTATCATTTATTGTATTTTTATATTTACATTTCAAATGTTTTCAAGATCAGATTTGCTAGAAAGTTATTAGTTAGTTGTTTTAGCTTCGAAGTCTTTGGAGGAGATAATTGCATAAGATTAACAAATCAGTAATAATTTAGATGTATCCATGAAATATTGAAATATAGTATATAAAATTTTTAAAATTATAAATCAAAATTTAATATAAGAACATAATAAATATATTTTTAATAAATAAATTACCTACATTTATTAAAAATGTATTAGTATAAATACATTTTGACTTATAAATAATATAGTTATGAACATTCATACTTTAAAAACATGAAATTTCATATTCAGATTTCAGAAAATTTCAAAAATACTTTAAATATATTATAATAGCAAAATGTAACAAATAAAAAGTAAAATTGAGCAAATTTATAATGGCAATATTTCAAGATATCAGAGATTACACAAAAAAACCTTTTCCTTATAATTATAAATTTTCATTCAAATCTTTAAAATAAGAAATTTATAATTGATCTAATTCTAAAATTTGTTACAAAATATGTTGTATAAAGCAATTTTAGTATGTTTAGTGGTTTTATATATATAAAGCCATCAAACATATTTGAATATACAGTGCCCGCCGCTTTATAAAATCACTTCTGTTTGAACCTTTTTGATTTTATTAACCAGCTGATTTTGAAAAAATGGTGATCTAAAATTTTGCACCTTTTTTTAAAATCCAGTTCGCAGACAATGTAATTAAAACAAACTTATAAAATACGATATAGTAATGTGATTAAAATAGTTTAATTTTACAGATACAATTTAAAAATCAATCTTGGATAGTGATAAATTGCTCGATTTTGGTTTGCTTGGAACTTACTATGATTAATCTTTTAATAGTATTCTTAAAATTGTAAAATTGACTGTAACTGAACTTATGGATATCTAAGTGAAGAGATCTTAGTCTCAAAGAGAAACAAGAAACGTTGGTCATACTTGACCCAACACTTTTGTTTCTCTTTGAGATTAAGATCCCTTTGCTTAGACAAGTTAACCACATAACTACTCTCACACCAAGTGAGTAACACACCGAAAAAATTTGCTCTTATTTTGTCTTCGTCGGTTGACCCCGATTCAGTTGCGATTAAAGTGATGACTAAATGTAATTACAGTATCGGCAACAAAACAGTATATTCACTCTGATTCTTGAAAATTTTGTTGTCGATAATTACATTCAATAATCACTGCTTTTATTGTTTTAACTCTCCCATTTTTTGTGAGTCAGATAAACTAGTCAAACACCTGCAGTCAGAATACCAAAGGAACTGGTGAATTTTGAATTAAAAATTTGATTAGAAAAGCAATTTTTGTTTTTGTAACTACAATGAATGATTTTTATAAGCGGCAATGTTGATTTTATTACTTGGCAATTGTCCAATTATATTTCTTTGATTTGAATCCGTTCCTAAGGATTTGATTGCATAAGGCAGTGATTTTATAAAGCAGTTGGCACTGTACTTTGTTTATATTTAAAATTAAATAAATTGTTTAAAAAATAAAAATTAATTAATTTTAATTAATTAAATAATTTTAATAATAATTTGAAATAAATTTTTTAAAAAATAAAGAATCATTATCTCAAAATGGGTATATGTTTATTATAATTGCCCAAAATCAATGTTGATTGAACAACACCATAAAATTTTTTTTTCTTCCACAAAAGTAAAATTATTTTTGATGATTCATTTTTACTATTTGCATGCTGGTAACTTAGCATTACCCACATTACCTGTTTATTAAATGGACATTGGAAATTTGTTTTTAGTATGTTTGTGTATCATTCCACTAGAAAAGTATTAAAATCAAGAGAGCTTTATTTTTAACAAAATCCCAAATTAAATCAATAATAGATTTTAATTAATCATAAATTCATTTTTCATAAAAATCAAAATAAATATATATATATAATATATAATATAAATACAATTCGTTTATGCTGCAGTTTCTAAGATGATGGACATAAACTATTGGATTAAATATCAATACAATTAGTTCTCAACTTTGAGTTAATTTTTATTCTGGAAGTGAACTTGTAAAATAAGAACTCATAAGCCAAGAATCAATTTCCCATGGATAATGTTTAACTTGTTGAGGTTCTTGATATGTATACATGCCATGGAAGTGGAATAAAAATCAATTAAAAAGTCAATCCAGATCTACTCAGCTATTGCAGAGCATTTTTTTTTTTGTGTTTATTGGGTAAAAATATGTACCTTTTGATGATAGGCCCTAAATTTTTCAATTGCTGAAATTTGTTTTTAAATTACGTTTTAAAGATACAAAATTTGAATGAATTGTATTAATAGAATTTGGATTATTTTTCATTAAATCTTATCAATTCTGCTTTCTATTCTATTATATTTTAGTAATCTTATTTTGATTTTGGGATGAGATAAATTTATATTTGAAATTTTAGAAGTAAAACATTGAATTTTAATACGATAAGTTGTAAAATTCATAAAATTGAAAAATTTTACCAATAATACAAAAATATTGGTTAATTTTGTTAAAATAAACAATATTGTTACTTATTTGTTCATTTATGCTTTATATTTTTAATAATAATTAAGTAAACATAACCAGGAGACTTCACTTACTGCCTTAAACTCAGCAAACGACGTAAAAACAACAAGCACTAAACGGCAGTTGA
>WUQG02055782.1:0-10153 GCA_011317285.2 Androctonus mauritanicus | reverse complement strand
ATCCGGGCCTACCCATCCGACTGATCTCTCCTCGGGAATGGACAGCTCGAAAAAGAACTTGGTTTTTCCCCCCAACAGATGACGCTACTTTCCACTCAGTGAGAGTACTAAGTGGGGGGCGAAACCAGTCCTTCCACAGGCTGCCCACTCCTGCGGAGGGGTCAGCCGGATGGTGGAGGAGGGGAATCGACGGGCCGGGCTCTTACCCCATGATAAATATTTTTAAGTGGTAGGACCCGAGGCTCGAACCCGGGTCCTCCAGAGTGGAAAGCCGAAGCGTTTCCACGCGACCAATCTGGCCGACAAGCCATAGCTGTTACCAAAAAACTTTTAATGTTTAATTTGTAAAAATTCTATTTTCCGAAAGCCACCGCTGCCAATAATGAAAAATAAATAAGCACGCTATATTCGGAAATGAACTTACGAATTGTCATCGATAGTAATTTAAATAACTTCCAAAATAGTCTATCTCATTCAATCGTAATGTGAAATTGTCCGCCTGAATTTCAAAAGGAAATGTTGGTTGAATTATCAAATTACTAATTAAATGTAGGCTCTTTGTAAACGGTTTTATTCGACGATTTTTTTTAAACGATACGAAAAAATCGATTACAAAATCGTCGAATTTTTGTAATCGAGCGCCAAGCTGATTTATATTTGATCGATGGAATAATTTTAGTAACAATCTCTTCAACTAAAAACTAGGATAATTTTTTATTTTAATCACGTTAAACCGACTAATTCAATTTGATGATGAAAAATTAATTGAAATTTTCACAAATTTCCTGTCAATCGATATAACTTTTCCATGCTGTGGAAACAATGTTTTCAGTTTTTATACCAACAGGACATTTTCGCTTACCATTGTTATCTATCAAATTGGAAAATTGCTAAGCCTAATGGCGAAATTCATTTAATTTCGGCATTTGGGAAGTTCGTAACGAAATATTTTCAGATAAAATAGGTTCTTTGGGAAGTCAACCATCGATAACCGTAAATGTTACGAATTCTTTTACCGTTTGCGCTGACTCGATTACAGTGTATATAACATCTTTAGAATTAATCTTGGCAAATTCACTATAAAAATTAGAATTAAATCAAAGATGGAAATAAAAATCGACATTTAATAAATAAGTGATTGGCAGACCTGTCATTTCCCGTTAATATTGCGTGTGTACATTAGCTTTAAGACGGATAGTCTTAAATTGCCACCTCCTTACCACGATGAGGTTGTACAACTCCGACTTCAAGGAGGAGGGCCATGGACCCCTCGGAACTTCGTCTTACGATAAAGAACCGGATCCCACTGGAATCCATGGCTATGCCGACTGCCGTCAACCCCACCTGGACAACTCGAGCAAGGAATATGGCATCAATCGCAAAGGCGATAAATGGCATAACTTCCACTCTGGGGATCAATGAGTTGTTTGGGCTTAAAGGCTTCGGGATTCAAGGAATCCACTTGTGGGATTCGACCAATCCGAGCAATAAAGATTAACATTAGGAAAGCACCTAGATGTTCTCCTAATGCCAATCTTTTTTCGTTCGGATTCGACGAACACCGCAAGTATTTACCCGCCTTCAGGAATTGGCGACAATCGGCATATGACTCATTGTTTCTGCAGCGCTTTATTACGGCAATTAATCTTACGCCAGGCATGCTGGGACATACTCCAGCACCACGAAAATCGTTAAATTATCATAAAAGCCTCTGAACCGTTTCCAGAATTAATCGCACGTTACATGAACAACCTTTTTATTATTCAAATATTCTAATAAGTTTTTCGGCTAAGATGAAACCATCGTTACTGAAAATTTAATATCAGTAATTAATCTTCGTTAATTACTATTGCACAATTATCGAGGATTACAGAACCTCTTTCGACAATGGATTAAAAAAAATATTTATAGTATTCCGTATTTAATTTATAGTATATATAAATTTGAAAATTTCAAAAAAATTTATAAATGTTAACTTATCAAATAACCAACTAAAGAATCATATCTGAATCGTTAAATGCGGAAGAAATTGCAATATTATTTATAAATAGAATTAATTGTAAAGCTCTTTTCTCCACTTATCCACTAGTGTTGTGCGCGAATGAAGCTTGGAATCGCGAAAATTCGACTCAGTCGACTCCGAGGCCTGTATTCAGTCACCGCCACCTAGAAAAAGAAGGCATTTTCACTACTACTCGATCTCCTCGCTGACGTCACAGAAGAAGACCGACCAATGCAAGCACAGTAGTTACTTTACTGTTATTTGAGAGAGTTAACTGTATTTGTTAACGGTCAGAAACTTGGAAAACAGATTTTGTACCAAAAACCTACAGCAAAAACCTACACCCCAATCGCGCAACGATTGGGGTGTCGCAAAGTTTAGGCATTTTCTTGGAAATTTACTTGTACCATTTTCAAAGAAAGAACTTTCAAGGCAAAATTCGATGATCGACGAGTCGTTTCAGTTAGGATTACGATATGTGATACGATGTAAAACGGATCCATCGGCTCTTACGTCCATCAAAAATAATAAAAGATAGCGTTTGTAAACGATGGAAGAAGAAATGAGTGTGTCGCTCTCCAATATTCTGCCCAGAATTAAAAAAATGTATGCACCACGTCAAGCTCAGATCTCGCATTAATTAAAATTGTTATTATTTACGTATTTACACATCTTTGTGTAATTTGATATATTTGATAATAAAACTAGATTTAAAAAATAATAACGAGATTGTTATTTTACATGTAGGTATTTCGACAAAATTCAATGGACTTAAATTTTGATTTTGAACACGTAGAAACGCTATTTTTGCATTAAAATACTACTTCAAACTGTCAATTTTTAAAAATTTTCTTCCCTGGGGAGGGAGTCCCCTTCCCGGACCCCACCCCAGCGTTGCGCGTAATATTCGTTTTCGCAAAAAATTCATCTGGCCCATTAGCCCCCCTTATTCAGATTCTACATCCGCCGCTGGTCAAGGATGTCACGATTTTTTATTTTTCAATCGGAGGTGCCGCTCAATGAAAAAGGTTGAAAAACACTGTATTAAGCTGTCATCCATCACCAATTCTGGTCGGACTAAACTTTTTAGCTGCATATAACATAATAAAAAGAATTATCTTTAAAAATTAGATAATTGATTAATTTACTTTTATTCAAATGTTCATTTCATTTAATATAAATTTAAAATATTTTAATTTCACTGAATAATTTTCATTGACATTTTATTATATAAATTATGAATATATTATAGATATACAGTAAATATATAAAGTTTTTAGTGTGCATAAGGTTTTTTGGTTTTATATGAAGTTTTGTTTTTAAAATGCAATAAATCCGTGGATATTTTGAATAATTTCTTCCTTGACGATGAATTGATTTTCTATATCTCAATCTTCAAATTATTCATCATCATAAACCAAAAAAATCATTAACCAGACTATTCGATAAGTACTCGCTTCTCATTGGTTGAAAACGAAGAGAAAATTTTAAGTATAGAGAATATAATATGCAATAATTATGTATTAATTGGCATATTAAATAATGTTTGAGTAATATTTAAATAAAATTTACAATCCAAATATATTACTCTTTAATTTAAAAGCTGAAGGAGTATTGCAGATAAGCTAGATGTTATTCCTGCTTTAACGCTGCTTAGCGCCATCTTGTGTTAATAATATAGAATAAAAATCTTAATAAATTTATTGGATAATCTCATCATTCATTTTTTTCTGATTTTTATTAAACAGTTTTTTCAGAAAATTTAATGTCCGTCATTTTTAAACGGATAAATATATAATGTTTATTAAGGTTACTTAAAATTCGAAGTTAATGGCTCGACCATACTGTTAAATTTATAAAAATCAATCAAATAATGTAGTTCAAGTTATTATGGAGAAACTTTCAAAGTTTAAAGTCCGTTTTTACTATTTAAACAGTTGCAATTAAAGGATGATTATTACGCTCTAATAAAACATCAATTATTGATGATTTGAATGAAATCACATTCAAAAGCATATATACTGTATATTAAGAGAGTATTTTTCAAATTTGAACGTCCATATGTCGAGATGATCTTTAATAGCAGAACGTCACTACCAAATTTCATAAAAATCTCCTAATAAATTCAAAAGTTATTAGTGGGGAACAGACAGACAGCAGACAATAGACAATATGGTGATTTCATAAGTCTCACTTTTTTTCGGAAACTAGACTAAAAAAATCATAATTGCTCACATTTTTACTAAAAATAAATAAATAAATATTTTCACAGAACACAAAAAATAAAGTAAAATTTTGATTATATATATTCTCCTTCCTTAATTTGTACGAATAATCAATTTAACTTGTAATAATATAAATAAATAAACTAGAAATCAAATCTGAATATGAATGCTGAGGGAATCATTAATTCTATTATATTTTTAATCTCTAAGTTTTTTAAAATAATATTAAAATATAAATCAACAAAGTACAATAATTCATTTATCTCGTTCATTAAAATTTCTCCCGATTAAATTGGGAAAACGTAGGATTTTATTATTTGATTTGGATCAAAACTAAAAACTAGTACAGTATTCAAATTATTAACCCACATAAAGCAAATTTAATTTTTATTCAAATTGAAAAAAATAAAGTTGTAGAATGCAATAGGTAAGTAGATTGATAATTTTAGAATGTAATAATATATCCGAATAATGCAATAAAAAATAAAAAGTGATATACTTTCTGCTACTGATAATTCTTGCTGTTGTTTTTTTTCCAACATTAGCTTCAAAACCACTTGTTGGCGATGATCCTAATCTAAACACACAGTCTGACTTGTCTATTGAATTTCCATTATGTGAATTCAGCAACGTACCTAAGAAAGAATATTAATTGCTTAATACTGGTAAATAATTGATTATATTTATTTTACAAAAAAATTCTATATAAATATTTTTCACATATAGTAGGCTCTCAATTAATCGGAGTGATCTGGAAATCAATTTCACAGATAATCCGCAAATTACTCAAAACATCAGAATTATAGCCGATATGCATTTAATATTAAAAAATAAAGTGCATAAATATACAGGGTCTATCTAATCAGATGGGAAGTAGAGAGAAAAATTTTTATGATCAAAGTATATCCGGAGAATCGAATGGTCATGATAAAAATTTTGTGGATCCACCGGAAGTAGGGGCACAAAGGATCAACTTTGAAATCTCCAATGAAAACGTATGCCGATTTGGGCATAATTGGATAGAATTGTAAAAATAAACAACTTTTATTTTGAAATTTTTAATATCACCTACAGATTGTGAGATTTCACAAAAAAAGAGCTGCCATATGTACTGCCGATTGGGCTATTAATTAATAAAATGGCTTAGTACTCCATATTGGAGTACAACATCTTTTTATTAATTATTAGGATCCTGTCATTACACTAAAATAAAATAAATGGGATACGTCTGGCCACCAAAACAAAGTTAAATTTTCTATAGTGGCGAATATACGTTCGCGAAAGTATCCGTCCTACAATGTAGATGACGACGTTGTTTTTCTAACATTGACCAGTCTATCCAGTTTATATATATATATATATATATATATCGATGATTCTACGTTATAACATGACGGCGCCCATAACGCCGTTAAAACAAATTTAAATTGCAATAAACTGAATAATTTTTGTAGTTTTCTAATGTTAAAATAAGACATGCAACATAAAATAAGTATTATTTTGTCATTTAATTAATTTAATTACAGATATTTTTCTTTAGAAATTAAAATAAAACCGTTATAGTGACACAATTAAGCATATGACTTACCCATTTTAAAACCTGCAGTGTCAAAATCTGGTAATAGCTATAAGCAGCATAAAATACTTATTTTATATTGCATGTCTTATGATTATAAAACAACGTGGACTGTTCACAATTAATTCGTTAACCAATAATAGTTTTAGAAAACGATTTCTCGTCTAATTATAAAAATCGTCAATCTATTCTAATCTGGCCTGCTAGTCATTACAAAATTATCTATGCGGCCATTTTCTAAAAAGTTTGGGGACTCCTGCAGTACAGTATTTGGTTAAAACATAATGACCATCACCATGCTCATCATAGAAACTGAACAATTATTTCAAGAAGCGTCTTCAATGATTGTTATAACAATAAAAAGGATTATTCCTCACTTTCATTAGAAACTATGTAGAAGATACTGTATGTTTCAGACAATATATGTTACAAATATATGTTTCAGATAATTTCTGTTTCCGTCAAATCTACATGAAACTTTTAATAATGTTGGATACAATGAAGAGTATAATTATCTCTTTTGAAAAAAATGAAGGAGACCGCGTTATGACTAAAAATTGTAAAAAACTTGAAAAGCTTAAGATATCAAAACCGATAAAACATTAGCTAGTATATTATACATCAGTGGCAGACTCAGTATATGGAATGTAAAAATTTCCACAGTTGGTTTTTTGCGAAGATGGTTTTGAAAAACATTTAAAATATATTTTTTAGTAAATATTTCTTTAAAAGGAAAAGTAAAATGACAAGTTATTAGTATAAAACCGAGCCAAGTATTCTTAAATAATTTGACTGTGAAATGTATAATAAAACCATTTAGCATTCCTAAAACTTCTAATATTTTTTAAATTCACTATAACATGCCTTTTCATTTGTTTTCGAAAAATGATGTATCTACTATTTTCAACATTTCTATACTCAGCATATTTCCAGAAATAAATCTTTATATTGAACATTTATATAAAAGCAATTCACATATAATTTTTGTTAATTTCCTTTGTATTGCCTGGAATTTTGATT
The DNA here is from genome assembly GCA_011317285.2 of Androctonus mauritanicus. NCBI lineage: Eukaryota > Metazoa > Arthropoda > Arachnida > Scorpiones > Buthidae > Androctonus > Androctonus mauritanicus. The sequence continues at coordinate 3,330 of WUQG02055782.1, read as the reverse complement.
CTTCAAAGTTTTGAAATTGAAAATATTAATTTTGTAATAAAATAATACAGATTTTATCTAAAATCCGCGCGCAATATTTTGAAATCTTAATTTCTTGTATTTTGAAAATTTTTGAAATTTCATATTATTGCCAAAAAAAAAAATCGAATGAAAACTTGCTATTAACTGTGTATTAGTAACACAAACTAATATTAGAAGTTTCAAAATGTCTCATTATCAAATATCGTTATTCAGTTAGTTTCTCTATGGAATTGAGGAATAATGCTTTTTGATTCATTTATAAATTTGTTATTGATATAAATATATAGAGCATATAAAAATCTATTTTAAAGCAATGAGATACTAGTAAAAGTTCACAAATTACATAACTAGTGAAACTTTTTACATCTATTAGAAATAAATTTATACACAAAGCATTGAAATATTATTTCTATGACTAATAATAAATATAACAAAAGTTTGATTTAAGAATTCTAAGATAATTGTACTTTAATAAGAATGAATGTTATTACTCTTTAAAAATAGCAAAACAAATTACCTGAAGTTCCAATAATTGAACAGATATTGCAATTAAAATTAAAACTAACATCTACACCATTTATATCAGTAAAGTCTTCATTTCCGCTGATATTTTTCCCTATTAATAAATTATAAATATACATTATATACATTATATTTTTTAATTATATATATAACAATTTTTAAAATTTAATTTACCTAATATATCTCTTCGCGCAACAAAATGTGATTTAAAGGCTTCATTTGAATCTTTTCTTCTTATATAAACATTTCTCAATTTAATATCAATAGGTGGTTTCGGATGAACGTAAGTTTCGCCTGTTAACTCGACTTCCATCAAATATCGCGGTCGTATTCTATATATACTTTCTTTACGCCATAAAGCATATAATCCTAATCCTAGCTGTATAAGTAAGATAGCAGCAGCAATAATTGAAAGTATTTTACATTTTGAAACTTTTTGCATCTGTCGGAAATAAATATATAAATAAAGCTTTGAAATTCGGTACTATACTGTTATTGTAACAAAAAATTTTTAAGAATTTTATGATCTACAAACTTGGATTCAAAACGAATTTTAAATATAAATCAATACTACTTTTAAAATTCTGTAATTATTAAAACAATAAACTTTCACTTTGTAAGAAAAAAGATATATAATAATCATCATCAATTTGAATTACTACCGGTTTTTTAACTGGATAAATCTGTAACATAGTTGTGATATACAGTCATTGGTTACGTGCAGGATCCAAGATTAATTGAGCGTCCTACGAAGCCAACTTAAGATATTTGAGTTGGTCTATTGATTCCGATTCATCAATCACTTTTGCCAGTCCCATGTCATGTCACATCAGCTCATGATTGGCTCCTAACTGATCAATTGAAATCTCTCTCTTGAACATATGCAGCGCAAAAAAGCCTTTAAAATAAATTTGAACAGATAGGCCCTAGTGTATGATTTAGATTACCAGTAATTAAAAAGAATTTTCGGTTATATCTTGAGTATGATGCACAAATTTGTTTAGAGCTATTGAGTTTTATACAAATACGTGAGGAACAAGTGTTTGCAAAAGTATATCGCCTTTCGAAAAATGCAGTAGATAAATCATTAAAAAGTGCCGTAAACAAGAGAGAATTTGTTTAAAACATTCGCTATAAATCATTATTTCTATTCAGATGCTAATACATTTATCGTTATTATTTATTAATAATTTGTTAGTACTGTATTCATACTAGCATAAAAATCCATTTTTGATGATGATAAAATAAACAGTAAAATGTAAAAACAGGTTTTTATAAACTTGTTTTATTCTTTTCTCATTTATGTCACTTTTCAATTAGGAGTTACAGAACTCTCCATAGAATTGACCAGATGATCGATTTGTAGCCGAGTTCAATCTGGAGAATTCGAATTCCACACTTCCAATTTTCTTCGCGAGCGTCTGCCCGCTCATTGAATTCTTTCATCAGAGAGCCGACTCTACCAGGAGTTCGTGCATCAATTTGCATTGGCATATTTTCCTAGATAATTTTACGCAGCTTTCCATCAAATCCATCGTGTAACTGTCCATCCGGCGGGATTTTCCGGATGGACAGCCTGTTTCAGATGTTTTTGTCTCGTTGTTTAGTTAGCTTTAACTAAGCCACAATGTCGCACATGGAATATACTTTATCTGGCGCTGCCATTTTTAGAACTCATCATAGGCTGACCAACTCCCATGGTAGGATCAACCGGATGATCGGAATATGGAATTCAACGCCGAGTCTGAATCTCTCCTGAAAAACGATGTATAGGACACAATTTCCGATCTTCCAAAGTGAGAAGCAGATGTTTACCATGCGGCTATTCAGCCAACTTATATATTATTGAGAAGTACGATAATTGATTATATTGTAGTTATAATGAAGATTTATAATGCTAAATCAGCTTTAGAAATGATATTCAGTTGAGCTCAGAGAGTTTTCTAACCTGGTATATGCAAATCTTTATTGTGGCTGGATTGGATACGTGGAAACGCTTCGGCTTTCCACTCTAGAGAATCCAGGTTCGATTCTCGGGGTCCCATTCCTTGAAAATATTTATCATGGAGTCTGGGCAAGCCTATCGATCTTGTCCTCCACAATCTGGCTGAATCTTCCGCAGTATAGGCAGCCTGTGGAAGGGCTGTACCCCGCCATTTAGTATTCTTCCAGAAGGGAAAGTGGTGTCATCTGTTACAAAAAGAACCTGATAATATAGTTGAATAATAGAGATCAACAAAATATTCATTCTAGGTTTTAAGCCGCTTTTCATCCTGTAGGATATTTTTTTGGAACAGATGTCGTCCTTTCCACTCAAATAGAGTACTAAATGGCAGAACGAAACAAGATCTTCCATAAGCTGTCATTCCTACGGATGGATCAGCAGAACTGTAGATAGATGGGGATCGACAGGCCGAGTCCAGACGCCATAAAAAATATTTCTCAAATGATAAGATCTATCCTCTCGAGAGCAGCCTTGACGCAGCGGGAGGGCTTTTCGGCTGTCACTGTTTATCTGTATAACCAGGCCAATATCACATCGATACGACAGGATCGAATGTTTTTTACTGTTAAATAATGTTTAATGCCATTAATAATATTGTTAATGTTTAATGTAAGGGATTGCCCAGGATCTAGGGGTCTCGGTGCCCTAATGCAGCTTCCTTGTAACATCTACTTAGCGCCTTTACAGTATTGAAAAATGATAATTTTGGTGCCCTCCTTCCTAAGGCGCTCCGATGTGGTGCATCGTCTGCTTACTGAATTCAGCTGGCCTTCTCCTACTAC